>JAOVYX010015267.1:0-28569 GCA_035668315.1 Drosera spatulata
ATCGAAGAGATAAGATTAAGAGTGATGCGAAGTATTACTCTTGGGAAGATCCGATTCTACTGAAATTTTGCGCTGATTGAGTGATAAGAAGATGCATTCCAGATAATGAGATTAAATCAGTGCTGAAGCACTACCAAATCTGAAAAAACAAAACCAAACAATATCGTCGAATCTGAAAAAGCAGTGCTCCTGAACAAAACCAAAACAGTGCATATGAACAAAAATCAAATAGTGCACCTGAACAAACTGAAACAGTGCGCCTGAACAAAATCAAATTAGTGCGCCTGTGCCTGAACAAAATCAAATTAGTGCTCCTTAACAAAATAAAACAGTGTGCCTTAACAAAATAAAACTAGTACACCTGAACAAAATAAAATAGTACACTTAAACAAAATCACAATAGTATGCCTAAACAAAATGAAATTGCGTGCCTGAACAATAAACAAACAGTGTGCCTAAACCAAATGAAACAAGATGCCTGAAGAAAAAAAAAACAGAGCGTCTAATCAAAATAAAACAGGACCTCTCAAGAAAAAACACCACCAAATCCACAAAATCAAACTTCAAAACCAATCCTTTGACGCAAGAGATAAACACTTTCACACATATACACCGGAAATCAAAACAAAAGTCACACTGTTTCATTTAACAAAAGGCGCACTGCTTCATTTAGCAAAGCACACTGTTTCATTTACATAGGGACACTGTTTATTTAACAAAGACACACAATTTCATTTAACAAAGGCACACTATTTTATTTAACAAAGATGCATTGTTTCATTTATAAAGGTACACTATTTTATTCACAGACACAATGTTTAATTTACAAAGACACACTATTTTAATTTACAAATACATACTCATCGGCAAATTACATCTATCAATTATTCAATTCCCAATTTCAACAGATCTATTCAACTAAATAGTAAAATGCAACATATATCTAGTCCAACATTAGAAAAGTTCAGATCCAACATCCACCGATCACAACAAAGAAATCTCAAGCATCGATTATACCAAATCAAACATTAAACTCAAGAACCCATTCGATCTCAAATCATCTTCACATTCTAAAAATTATCCTCATACTATCTAGCGAGCTCACTAACAACACCTCCGCACACCTTCATCCAATCCCCCACAGCACCGCGACTTGAACCAACAAAAACAACAACAACCAACGGCAACATTGCTTCCAATACAATCCAAGACAATGAGGGAGTACGATCAGTGAGGTCGGCACGTGGTATCGGCTATGCTTGAGAGTGGGGAGGTGGTCAGGAGAAGGAGAGGGGGAGGGAAAGGAGCAACGACGGTCGGAGAAGGGCGACGGAGGTCGGAAAGGGTGGCAAAGGAGGTGGAGGGGGAGAGACAGCGAGGAGTTGGTAGAGTTTCAAATTATATGTTTGGGGAATTTTTTTTCCGTATTGTATGTTTTGATAATAATTTTAAAAAAGGTGTATGTTTGGGGAGTTTTCTGATTAAAAAATTATGAAATGTTTGGAAACGGATTCTACCATTAAAATATCCATTTTAAATTTAAGAAATTTTTTAAACAATTATTGTCCTTTTTGTGACATACTCGTCGCTAACTTTATCAAATTTAGCGACAGACATTGACTTTTTCATCGTAAAAAATATTTTTCTTTTTTTGGAAAAAAATTTAGAGATGGATTTTGTCGATAAATTTTATAAGTGGAGACGGATTACATATGTTGCTTAATTTTTCCGTCGTAAAACTGATTTTTTTTTTTTTTTTTTTTTTGAAAATACCTAAATCATCGCAAGCCATTTGATCCTTGTGAACAATGCACGAACTAAATTTCGAAGATTAATGTAATTCATTGTATTTACCTACTATATATGGTAACCCATTAAGCCTTGTTTTTTGTATAAATACTCGATTGATAATCCTGAAATTACATATCATAATTATTGATTAAAAAAATAATAAATTTGTATAACTTTGGGTTAGGACATGAGTCATGTTTTCTTGACTAGTTAGGGGGGAAAGATTCATTCCGAAGTGATTCATTTCTTTCGCGTCCAAGCGATAGCGACGAGGAGTCAGTCCGTTTTTTGGGCATGAGACATCGTAGGATACTATAGGTCCACCTGCTAAGTCTTACTAAGGTCTAGCTAATCTACTCGCAGTTTTCCTATTCCTGTAAAGTTATTCTCATATCCACTCTTGATGAAGCATGATAATCAATGTTTACATGAAACACTTGAAATAATACAGTTATCGTGTACAAGATCCTGGAATTGTAAAATCTCTGATACCAATGCGTGAAACATGTTATTATTGTCTTCTTTATTACTGCCAACTATATTATTGATTGTTACATAGGGAACAAGAATAAAATAAGACGTGTTATTGTCGTGTAATTAATATGTATCCTTTTGTTGCTAGGTTTCAAAGCTCACAATTAGATATTCGGTTATAGGTTGAAGAAAAATTGGACGGATTGCGATAGCATGAGGAATAAATACCAACTAGAGTAATAATTTATGAAACTTTTGATGTAATGTTTATCTTAGTTATGATTTTTGAGATACAATCTTGATATTCAAAGGTTTGTTCTATCTTATGAAATCTAGTTTATGTTTCTGTTACGTTAACCTTCAGATTTCGCGTCGCTTTGCTACATGTTGTACTGATGGTAACGCCATGTTTCACGAGTTTATTAACAGAAAATCTTGGAACGTTACAAGTAGTATCACAACATATATTAACTTTGGTTGCTACCTGTATTGCAAAGTGCTCATGCAAACAATTGTCTATGCATTGTCGAAGATATCTTCGACAATGCATAGTCAAATTTTTATTTTTTTTTAGATAATTGCAGTACAAGATGATTCTTCCAGGATATAAACAAAAGATCCACAGGATCACAAGAGCTAAAATCGTTCAGTTGCTAAGCACAGCGGCCAAACAACCAAAGCAGAGATAATAAAATAACATCAAAATAAGATCAGCAACACCAAACTGGAACGCCGCCAAACTGGAACACCACTAGTTTTAAGCAGCAGCAACACATAACTGGACGCCACCAACACCATATAAAACACGCTGTAACTTCCCGATTTCAAAGTAATGTAGATCAACAAAAATTGTTCCGACAAACTCCGTGTATCAAAGCCCTCGAGTTGATGAACGAGTTGACATCAACGGGAAGTTTCGGTCACCGAGATCTCACCCAATGCCATAATCTTAGCAAAACTAGTGCATGGAGATCCGCCCTCCTCGGCATTTATGCTTTGAAAACAGCTTCATTGCATTCTAACCACAACAACCAAACAACCGCAAAGAACAATGAAATCCAAATTTTCTTCAAGTTCTTCTGCATAGGAATATTCGACCCAATATCAAAGAAAGCTCGCAGACTAGCTGGCATCACAAATTTCATACCCCATCACTGGAGACAAGAACCCCATAGAATCCTGACCTCCGAACAGAGCATGAAAAGATGATGAACTTGCTCACTAGTCTCACCACAGAACGGACACAGATCTTATTCCAAAGGAATAATGTCACATCATGATAACAAGGAATAATGTCACAAAGTATGTATTTCGATCTTGGGTGGAGCAAGCACACACCAAATTCCTTAAATTACATTGACAGTTTGGATGCCCATACGTTTCTGCCCCTCTAAACAAAAAGATAGACAAGAATAGATACCAGAGGAATTAAATTACCAGAGCAATCTATCACCATATTTCGATCTGGAGTTCGACTCCTGTCATCAAGGATTTCAGCGCATCAAACAATTCCTCTTCCCAAGCAAGTAATCGTCTTCTCCAAGTGAATTGCCAGACCCATCGCCCATTATCCCAGAAACTGAACTTTCAGTGACACAATCTTTCATCTTCTTGATCAAGGGCTCCCACATTTTTCGTGATCTAGGATTTATGTCCAAGGGAAGACAAAAGTAAGTAGACGGAAGAGAACCAGCTTTGAAACCTAAACGGCAGGTCATGTTTTCAATCCGTGTTCGATCAACTCCAACTCCATACAAGGTGCTCTTTGCAAAATTGATACGAATACCTGTCAATAAATAAAAACAAATAAAGATTCTTTTAATGTTAATCATCGACCTCCATTCGGCAGGGCAGAAAATGATGAACTTGCTCGCTAGTCAATTGTTTGCGTGACAACTTCCCACCACCTCTATGTTTGTTACTCATTACTTTATAGCTTCCCCACCACCAATATGAATTACCAACTTTTCATGTTATTCCAATACATTATTTGACACATAGGGAAATGAAGAAAATTCAATAGGGGATCTATGCCGAGAGAAGAAATATGGTATTGGTCAGATTTTTATAGAAATTAGGAAAAATAGTACATAATCTTTTGAATTTTTGACCTTTTATACATAATCCCTCTCAATTTTAAAAATAGACATATGTCCTTTTTTAGAGGGGTTTATGTCATAAAAATGTATATTTTCAAGAAAGTCATGTGTCAAAAATCAAGATTTTTTTGAAATTTAAGGGAGTTAAATGATTATTTTTATAATTCAAGAGATTAAGATGCAACAAATGATATTTGAGGGGGATTAAATGTTTTTTTTTTTTTTTTTATGTCTCAATGGAGTATCGGAGAATTATATAATGTCCCTTGCGTTATGGCTTTAGAATTTTCTCAATGGAAGAAGGCAAAGAGGATATCTTTTGTATCGGTGGATTCTTTTTTGAGGATTATGTCGAATAATTTATTTTGTTGAAATTAATCATCAACTACAAAAAATTTCATCAATTATTAAAAAAAATACCTCAGTTATTAAAAAAGAATCACATCACATGTAAATTAATTCTCATCCATTATCATTTCAAAATAAATAAATAAATCCATCTACCAAAAAAAAATCTCCTAAAATAAAAAATTATATTCTCATCAATTATAAGAAAACAACCCGTCATTGGTTAAAAAAAATGCAAATTCTCATCCTTCATTAGGAAGTGATAAGTGGTTTGATTTAAATATGGTTGTCTGTTCTGTACAAAGATATTCGATGATGACACTTTTGTGTTTTTATTTTGAAAACAAAAAAATTGAGACCAACTCGCCACGTCCTGATCTGCCACAAAGTTATTTGCACATAGTGATCCGCCACGTTGCGATCCGTCATGTTATGATCCGCCACGTAGTAATCCAAAACGTACTAAAGTGAGAGTGTAAGCGTTCTTGTGCTCAGGTGGGAGGCTTGGGGTGATGATCCACGAAGTAGCTTTCAAAGCAACAGTTGTGCTTGCTGCTCATGCTGATGAGTCTTCCTATATGAGATCAAGTATGGTGGAGAATGATACAATCCACGGAATATATTAGGTTGATATGTATTCGTTTCATCTCTGTATATCTGTTGTTTTAGTTTAGGTGTTGCAAGTTGTTTTACATCATTAGTTGCTTTAATCAATATGTCTAAATTATATTTGATATAGTAATTCAATAACTTTAAATTTGTTTTAACTCTTATTTTATTTTATATGAAGTAAGTTATTTTGGATCATTAATAGAATTTAATTCAAGTATAATCAAAGAAAACCAAACTCAATTTACCAACTAAAAAGTATTTGTCGAGCATTTATGGAATTCAGCCCAAATTTAATCAAAGAGACCCAAACCCAGTTTACTAATAAAAAAAATCAATAACTCATAGTTATGTTTTGAAGTAGAATGGCTACATATTGCTTTTTAATAATAGTTGTTAACGTCTTAGTTATGGGCTTTATAAATACAATAATAACAACAAATCAAGTCTTTATCCCATCAAATGGGATCGACTACATGAATACGACGGTGTCATTCCAATCTGTCATGTACATCATCTTCTGTAAGATTATGATATGCCATATCATATTTCAAAGTTTCTCTCATGGTCTTTTTAGGTCTCTCTCGTTCTCTCTTAACATGTGTTAACTCCCAAGGTTCACATCTCTTAACATAAGCTGTGACTGGTCTGCGTTTCACATGACTATACCATCTTAATCGTGACACCCACTTTCTGTCTGATAACTTCATTTCGTATCCTATTTATTCTTGTATGTCCACACATCCATCTTAACATTTTCATCTCGTTTACACTCATCTTCTGTACATGCTGTCACTTAATTGCCCAATATTCTGACCCATACGGCATCGCTGGTCGAATAGCTGTCTTGTAAAACTTTTCTTTTGACTTGGTAGATATTTTAGAATCACATAGCACCCTTAGAACGCCCTTCTATTCAGGCAACCTGTTTTAATCCTATGATCAATATCTGCATCAATTCTTCCATTCTTATGTAGCATCGAACCTAAATATTTGAAAGAATCCATTTTAGGGAGAGACTATTCCCAAAATACATTCTCACTATTTGTTTGACTACTCTCATTAAAGACACATTCCATATATTCTGTCTTGATTCTACTAATCCTTAACCCTTTACTTTCCAACACCTCCCTCCAAATCTCAAGTTTTTCATTCACCCCTTCTTTCATATCGTCCACCAGAGCAATATCATCAGCTAAAAGTAAACACCATGATACTTTTCTCATCTTGTATATGCCTACTGAGATCATCTATTACTAAGAGGAAAAGGTATGGGCTCAAAACTGATCCTTGGTGTAAACTCAATTTAATAGAAAAAGCAGTCGTTTTACCAACATAGGTTCGCACACATGTTACAGCTTCTTCATATATATCTTTCACAATCTCGATATACCTACTCGTCACTCCCTTCTTTGAAACTCCCTTCTTTCATAGTTATGGGCTTTGTAAATATCATGGTGAATTGGAGATTCTGAATTCTACATGATATTGTTCCCTTATCAGTTTTGTTTTGGCCATTGGGATGAAATCCTTTTTATTTCCTGTGCAGACACATTCACCTTATTATTACTTGGTATTTCAACTCGTTATTTCATGAAGCTTGTATATTTTCAGAACTCTAAGGTATCGTTCATGATACATGATACATGTTTTATGGAACTTGTTTCATTGAAGGTGTCGTTCATGATACCTGTATAAAGTAGCACCACATATTTGATGTTTCAGTGGATGGAAGAAACAACAGATACAAGATCATTGTAGACTGAGATTTCTCATAAACGTTTGGAGATAATCACCGAGCGGTCGGTCACAAGTCCACTGCCCGGGAGCTCCAATCCAGAATGCAGTCCAGAACAAAGACAAGATATAAACGAAATGTAAGAGGTCTAGCAAAAAGCGGAAGAACAAAACTTTTGATAGAAAGACCTTATCAACTTCCAACGACTAATTGATAGGTCGCAAAGAGAAAGAATAAAGTAAGAGAGCATCACAATTATAAGATAAAAAGCACAAAATACCGACAGCTCTTCTCAGATCCGAATCGCATTAACATGAGGATTGAGTATCATAGTCATAGTAAGTGTTGTGTGAGAAAAGAAGATTGAATTTTAAGAGAGAAAAACAATTGGGATTTTTTAAAGAACTTGAATAAGGAGTAGATCTCTTTTTGGGATTTTTAGGTATAATCATCTCAAATCTTAGGAATTTATAAAAAAAGTCATCTCAAATCTTCATATTTACAAAAATACTACTCAAATCATATAAAAATTTCAAAAACACTACTCAAATCATATGATATTTTCAAAAACAGTACTCAAATCATATGATATTTTTAAAAACACTACTCAAATCATATAATATTTTAAAAATAACTACTATCGTCAGTAAAACCGTTATCTTGAATAACTTTTTTTTTTATTTTTTTCTTGTCTAATCTATTCATTCACATAGTTTTTCCATGCTTTTGTAAGAAAACCTATTCTTTTCACATTATTTCTTCAATTTCTTCAATTTTTTTGTCTCTCAAATCGTAATTATCTTATTAAATTTCTCTAATTCGATCACTCAAATCATAATGATCATTATTTTGGTTGTAAAGAT
Source organism: Drosera spatulata (assembly GCA_035668315.1). Taxonomy (NCBI): domain Eukaryota; kingdom Viridiplantae; phylum Streptophyta; class Magnoliopsida; order Caryophyllales; family Droseraceae; genus Drosera; species Drosera spatulata. Next base: position 7,923 of record JAOVYX010015267.1, read on the forward strand.
GAAAATGTTAAACAAGGGAAAAAGAAAACATGCCAAATTTTATTGAAGTCGATGGATTCACTAAGATCAACCGATATTATGTAAATTTCATATGATTTGTATAGTATTTTTACAAATATGAAGATTTGAGTTTTTTTTATTATTAATTTTTAAGATTTGAGATGATTATTTATAAAAATTCTTCTCTTTTTTGGTTGATGGATTTTCAATTTCTACAATTTGAAAAAGAGAGGAAGAGAGGCAGAAGAAATGCTTAAAAAGATGATAGCAAGTTCAATAGCAAGAAACGCTTTGATAAACGGTCGCAATAACAAGACACAAACGGTCGCAAGAAACGCTTTCCAAAAAAAAGTAGATACAAGAAAAAAAAAATGTATGTATGTCTTTATTTATATGTGCCAAGTAAAACAGCATTAGAATCACCTAAATGTCATTGACATGATAGGTATTGTTTAGAGTGTGAAAATACATGTTTGACCTTATTTTCTTCGCAGTTTTCAATAAGCCTTGGGATGAATTATGCATCTAAATTGTGTTTTCAATATGTTTGACCTTCGATTAGGATCGTGATGTAGCTTGAATAGTATTGTGATCATTTTCATGCTATAATTTAGTTGTTCAATCATTGTTTGAGGTTGTGTGTTGTTATTGATCGTAATATCTCGTTTGATTGATCACCAAGCATTGAACATATGGTTTGCCTTGATTTCGAGAGGATAGATATAAACTAGACCTAAGCAACATTCACCTTGAGTTGAACTAGAGTTTGAGAAACCGCTTACGTGACTCGCGTAGTTATCTAAGAGGAACAACTGTGCGAATGACTTAGTAGATGTGTTACCCTGACGTAAAGATGCGATAGAGGCAACGCCTAGTAAGATTTATACTAGATCTCGAGAGAGAATAGAGTATAACATAGGGACTCTCGACTAAGAACCTATTCACTTAAAGAAGCACTAGATAAAAGTGAACGCAATGATCACGCACTAAGAGAACGAGATAACGACTCTAACTTCACATCCATACCACCCATCGTTTTAGCTTAGCGTGTTAGTGTAGCTACACAATTTATTAGCTATATAAGAAAATGTCCCTCGCTCATTATAATTTGACCCAAAAGAACTCCACATGTTGATCGTTGGAGACTAAGTTCCTCATGGGACGATACTCATACTCTCCACTTTGCTACTTGCAAAGCGATAACCAGTTTTTAGCGCCATTATCGGGGAACTTAAGTCTTTATCATCAACTTACTTAGTTTTTTTTGTGGTCAAACTTTTCTTTTCTTCTTATTTCTATACTTAATCTTCTACATATCCAAAAAATAAAATAAAAAAATCTCCTACATATCCATTGAATCGTTGAGAACTCTTGAGTTTGTGTGTGTAGGTCTTTCTCGCTTGTGTATGAGTAGGCGATCATACAATGATTTCGAACCTTTTGATCTGAAGATTGAACATACACTCCGAAGGAACCAAAAGAAACAACAAACAACCACTCATCGATTCGATATGGATATGAATCAAATTTCATCCTTTGAGGGTGGAGATCATCCACTCAATATTCAAAATCAGTCAAATATTCAAGCTCAAATTGACACCACCGTTCAAGCCACTTTGGCGGTCATAAATCAAGGGGCTAATGGTGAGAGATTGATGCAAGATCAAGTCGTGAGAGACCAATGCAAGATCAAGCCATGTCTTGCATCTTGGAAGAGTATAGCGCAATTCTTACATCCATCATCGAGGCAAAGAACACACGAGTGTCCAAATAATCATTTTGTATGATTCTTTATGCTTTCAAAGACGAGGAAGATGAACGGGGTGAGCGAGGAGGTTATATCCTTCCATCTATTCCCTTTCTCCCCAAGGGTAAACACATCAGAATGGCTCTGCTCTTTCCCTCTGGCCTCCATTACTACATGGGGTGAGCTCGCTCTAAAGTTCCTAACCAAGTTCTTCTCCCCGTGAAGACCACAAAACTTAGAAGTGATATCTCTACCTTTTCTCAATATGACATGGAGAACATCCATAAGGCAAGGGAGCGATTCAAGGATCTCCTCCGAAAATGTCCCCATTATGGCCTTCCCGATTGGCTATTGTTATTTTTTGACATTTGACTTTTTGGCTTTTGTCCCCTATAAATATATCCTTTTTGTGTAAAAAAAATAAGAAGAGAGATATTAGAGTTTCCATGAGCGATACACAGGAAAGAGAGCGATCTCAGAAAGAGAAATCATTGTAATCTGATTCCTTGATTACCGAGTTTTCTTTTCCCATGGGTTTTTTCTTCCCCCTGAGGGTTTTTCCCACGTAAATATTGGCGTCATTTTTCGTTCTTGTTTGTTATCAATTGTGCTTGTGGATTGATCGATTGCTTGCTGGATTACAATTATGGGTTTGTCTCGAGGGTTGAGTTGCAACAAGTGGTATCAGAGCAGGGTTAATTTTTTGATTGAGATCCTAGCCACCAGAGACATCCACCCCCGCCAGACACAGGTCAGCCCATCCGCCGCCAGGACTTGCCACCCTGATTCCCAACACCGCCACAGCCGAGCCCCAATCTTCGATCCCCGCCACCGCGCACATCCGCCATCAACAGCCAGAAGAGATCGAAGCCGTCATCCCCGCTGCCCTCTTCCCCACTCACTGCCGCCGTCCCCACCACCTTCTTTCCCACCCCGAGCCATCGCACCAAGCTCACACGCCGCCGACGGTCGTTGGAGACAATCAGTCGCGGATTCACCCTCGAGAAGGAGCTCTCGCCACTGTTTGGGAATATTGGGTGATTTTTGGGAATATTGGTGTTTTTGGGAAATATTGGGTTTGAGATAAAATTGATTTTTTTTTTTGGTAAAATTGGTTTTAAGTTCCCAAAAATTCATTTTTTTGATAGGGGTTTTCTATTTGATTCGAAAAGAATATTTCGAAAGCTAGACTTTTTTTTTTTTTTAGTTGAGACAATGGTGAACACGGCTAAGTTTAGAATTGAGCCGTTTGATGGGAAGAACAATTTCAACATTTGGCAAAGTACGATTAAGGATGTTCTTGTGCAACAAGGACTATTCAAGGCACTAAAAGAACAAAAACCGACTAATATGAAAGAGGAGGGCTGGGAGGGATTGGAAGGCAAGGATGCATCCACAATCAGATTGAGTCTTACGCTGCAGGTTAAGTATTAGGTTCTAACTGAGGTCTCATCCGCAAAGATGTGGGAAAAATTAAAATCTATGTATATGTCTAGATCGTTGTCAAACAAGTTATATTTGAAGACAGATCTGTTCGACCTCAAGATGAAGGAGAGGGCAGATTTGAACGATCATATCGCCGTGTTTAATCGGCTTGTGACGCAACTGGCTAGTTTGGATGTTAAGGTAGATGAGGAGGATCAGGCGTTGATCCTATTAAAGTCTCTTCCGAGTTCGTATACTACCTTGAAGACAATGCTACTTGTTGGTGATGACAAGTTGAGTGTTGAGCATGTGACTTCTACAGTTCTTGATGTCAACAAGCTGAGTCCTTCCAGGTCCAGTCAAGAGAAAGGGTACTTGGTGAAAACAGAGAACAGTGGTAGAGGTGAGCACAGAAATAAAGGTGGCAGAGGAAAATCGAGATCTAAGTCTCGATTAGGAAAACGAGATGTCTCTCAAGTTGTGAGTGCTATAAGTGCCATGAGAAGGGGCATATGCGAGCTCATTGTCCTCAAAACAAGAACAAGCAAGGAAAGTCTTTAGACTTAGCATGTATAGCTAAGGGTGTAGATGACAACGACGGTTATCTCTACGTGGCTTCTGGAGTTGCTGAATCCCATGAAATTGTACTAGTAGCTAGAGGTGATGATCTGAGAAACCAGTGGATCGGGGATTCTGGGTGCTCATTCCATATGTGCCAGTTTAGAGATTGGTTTAATACTCTGACTCCATGCAGTGGAGAATCCGTGGTTATGGGAAATGACATGATTTGCAAGATGGCTGGGTTAGATATAGTGAAGGTGAAGATGTTTGATAGCATTGTCGGAATACTTAGGGATGTGAGGTATGTCCCTGACATTAGGAAGAACCTGATCTCAATTGGAACCTTGGACACTGTAGGTTGTGTTATGTCAATCAGAGATAGCAAGATGAGAGTGCGAAAAGGGTCGTTGGTAATTATGAAGGGTGAACGGACAGGGAATCTGTACAAGCTGATTGGAAACACGGTGATAGGTGGAGTTACGGTTTCATCTAGGGGAGAGTCCAATGGAGATGATACAAAACTTTGGCATCTTCGTCTTGGGCATTTAAGTAAAGAGGTAAGTCACACCTTCACAAGAGGAAATTGCTCAAAGGTGTTAAGTCTTGTGAATTGGACTTCTGCAAATTTGTGTGTGTGGGAAGCAGAAGCGGGTGAGCTTCAAGGTTGGATCTCATACTAGCAAGGGTGTGCTCGATTATGTACATTCTGATGTCTGGGGGCCTATCAGAGATATCTCGAACGGTGGAGCTCAGTATTTTGTCACCTTCATTGATGAATACTCAAGGAAGGTTTGGGATTTCTTCAAGAAGCATAAATCAGAGGTATTTGGCATCTTCAAACAATGAAAAGCTCAGGTTGAGACTCAGACTGAGAAGAAGCTGAAGTACTTCGGATCAGACAATGGGATAGAATACAAGGATGATCAGTTTATATAATTCTGCAAAGATGAAGGAATCACAAGACATTTCACAGTGAGAGGAATACCAGAGCAGAACGGGGTGGCTGAGAGGATAAACAGAACATTGTTGGAGAGAGCGAGTTTATATGAGGTTGAACACGGATTTGCCTAAGAGTTTTTAAGCTGAGGTAGTTAAGACTGCCTATTTTCTCATCAACAGGAGTCCTTCAACAGGCATTGATCACAGAGTTCCAGAAGAGAGATGATCAGGAAAACCTGTTGATTATTCTATGTTGAGAATTTTTTGTTGTCCTGCCTATGTCCATATGCAGAGTTCTGAGAGGTGTAAGATAGATGCAAGGTCTAAAAAATGCATCTTTCTTGTATATAAAGACGGTGTAAAGGGTTACATGTTGTGGTATCCTGTAGCAAAGAAAAAGGTGATAAGCAGGGGTGTAGTTTTTGATGAGAATCACATGGTGAAGCAAAAGGAAGGAGTTGATGGTGCAAGGAAGGAATCAGTTCAGGTGGAGCTTCCTAAAGTGTCAGAAGAGCAGGCTTCAGATCAACATCATCAGAGTTCTAGTGATTCTGACCAGGTGGAACACAGCAGGGAACAATAAACTGCAATTATTCCAGAACAGCAGCAGGTGCCCTACAGCATTGCCTTGGTTAAAGAAAAGCGGAATCCAAAGGCGTCTGAGGGGTATATTTTCGAGGATATGTAGCCTTTGTTTTAGTGGCTGCTGATAGTGAACCAAGCAGTTACTCTGAAGTTGTTAAGTCTGATGATCGCGATAAGTAGCTGAAAGCTATGGTAGAAGAGATATAGTCACTGAGAAAGAACAAGACTTGGGAGTTGGTTACAAGTGGGTAGGGCTCAAAACCAGTTGGTTGCAAGTGGGTGCTCAGAATCAAGGAGGGAGATAAATACAAAGCTCGGTTAGTAGCCAAGGGATACTCTCAAAAAGGAGTGGACTACATTGAAATTTTCTCTCCAGTTGTGAAGCACACCTCCATTAGACTGATTCTTGCATCGGCAACAGTATATGATATGGAGCTAGAGTAGATGGATGTGAAGACAGCATTTCTTCACGGGTATCTTGAGAAGACCATCTACATGGATCAACCTGAGGGATTTGTAGAATCGGAAAAAGAAGGATTGGTCTGCAGATTAAAGAGATCGTTGTACGGCCTAAAGCAGTCACCTAGGCAGTGGTACAAGCGGTTTGACGAGTTCATGGTGACACATGGGTACTCTCAAAGTGAGTATGATCCTTTTGTCTATTACCATTTTTGTTGTGATGGTTCTCTTTTGTTGCTCAGCTTATATGTGGATGATATGCTCATTGCTGCTAAGAGCAAGAAGGACATTCTTCAGTTGAAGGAAATGTTAAGCAAGGAGTTTGAAATGAAAGATTTTGGTGCTGCAAAGAAGATCCTTGGTATGGAGATTAGTAGAGATAGAGCAATGAAGAAGTTGTGGTTGACTCAACAGGGTTACGTTGAAAAGGTTTTGGAAAGGTTTTATATAAGTGATGCAAAACCTGTTTCCACTCCTTTAGGTGCACAATTCAAGTTGTCTGCTCAGATGTGCCCGGACTCAGAAGAAGAGGTGGAGCGCATGTCTCTTGTGTCGTATGCTAATGCGATTGGGTGCCTAATGTATGTCATGGTTTATACCAGATCAGACATTGCTCATGCGGTTGGTGTAGTCAGCAGGTATACGGCGAATCCAGGTAGAGAGCATTGGAATGCTATGAAGTGGATCTTTCATTACTTGGCAGGGACTACAGATCGCCCTTCTTCAAAGATCGGAGTTGATCACGTACGGTGCGAATATGGATTTTAGACAAGGGAGAGAAACACTTCTCAGCAGGTTCCATGCCTCTATTGCAGATTTGCAAGGGAGAAGAATAATTTGAATAGACGGTGATACTGTAACTTTAATCCGGCTAAGTACTAACTTATCATCCTTGATCCATTTTGTATACTCTGCATTCACAGTTTCGTCTTCAAGAGTTTTTGTTGGTACCGCGACAGAATCGTTAACATGACTTTTGAGATCATGGAGATCAAGTATATCCTCAAACTGTGATCGCCAGTAGAGATACGTTATGCGCTCCATAGGACTATGAAAGTGATACGAGATGTTGAAAGAATAAGGAAGAAAGGGTTTGGCCATTGCAGATCGTAGATAGCTCTGATACCATAAAGAAATCTAGAAGCTCGTAGGCTGATAACGAACACAAGAGGAAGAAGAGAAGGGTTGCATCCGCATACCACTGCCCTCTGTATTCAGTCCATTATATAGATTACAGTGAGTGCAAGAAAACTATGCATGATAGTATTTACAGTTGTGGGAAGACTAAATGTTACATAAGTACATCGAACATAAACATCGCCTGAATACACTGAATATATTCACTGAATATATTCCTTTTTAATATGAGCATGATTTGGTGGATGATGATACTTGTATAGTATGTAGTACGGGGGTTGAAGATGTTGAGCATTTGTTCTTTGATTGGTTATAAGCGCAAGAGGTCCTGAGCTTGATTATGAGCAAGCTGAAATTGCACAAAAAAGGGACATCGTTTGAGGAGTGGTGGAGATGGTTATTACGGACCAGTGCGGGCAAGAAACAAGGAGCTGTTGATCGAAGAAAGCTGTTGGCTACATACCTATATCATGTATGGCAGGAGCGAAATGCTAGATGCTTCAAGCTTTGTAGGAAGGAAGCTAAGCCACTTGGTGATATTGTTTTTGACAGCATACACATGTAATTAGATAGGTTTTTTGGTTTTGGATGTAAAGTTGACATGGTATATGCTTAGAGAACAAAGGATGTAACTGCTTTTTGGTGGAAATGAATATACGCTCAATTTTTTCAAAAAAAAAAAAACAAGAAGAAGAAAAAGAAAGCGCGTATAATATACAGTATACACATGCCGTTCATCTTTTTGAAAAAAAAAACAAACATGTTTTCCGTTCGTCTCCAAAAGATATGCAAAAGTATACGTTATTTTCGTACTCACATTTGATACACGTTGTACACATTATTCATATTATACGTTCAATGTAATGTTAGTATTTTTCTATTTGAGCCACAACAACTTGACCAAACTTTAATTCTATACATAATTTGCTTAGATATTTGACTCATTTGTTATTAAAATACTAAAAGCAAAAGTAAAAACTATTACATTCACATAGTCCATCAATAAGGTAACGTTTCACCCCTAAGAAAATTAGAATGTCTTTGGAAAAATGATTGTAAACCTTTGGAACATAACAGGAGCAATACATAATCCGAATGGCATTCTAGGATAAGCAAATGTACAAAAAGGGACATAAAAATAGTCTTGCTTTGATCTTCCAGTGCAATTGCAATCTGTTTATACCCAGAGTACCCATTAAGGAAGTAATAATGCGAGCGGCTAGCAAGACGTTCTAGCATTTGGTCCATAAATGACAAAGAAAAATGACCTTTCCTTCTAGAGGCATTTAATTTGCGATAACCAATGCACATCCTCCAATCAATTTGGACACGTGTTGCCATCATCCCTCCATTGGGAGTGGAAACAATCGTCATACCTCCTTTTTTAGGAACTACATGAACCGGACTTACTCATTCCGAATTCGTAATTAGATAGATGACTCATGTATCAAGTAGTTTAAGGATCTCTTTCTTAACAACTTCCATCATGGGAGGATTAAGACGACGTTGTGTCTCCCTAGATGGTTTTGATTTCTCTTCAAGAAGAATTCTATGCATATATGTGGAAGGACTAATACCTTTGATATCAGATAAAGTCCATCCAATAGCAGTTTTGTGTTCTAGAAGGACTTCAAGTAGTTATTCTTCTTGTTTCTCCTTGAGCTCATTAGATATAATTACTGGTAAAGTTTCTCCCTCGTTTAGATAGGCATATTTAAGATGCAAAGGGAGATCCTTGAGTTCTAAAGAAGGAGGGGTAATAATATATGGTTGCATACTCTCATATGTGATAGGTAATGAGAGAGTATTAGGTCGATATTGATATTCAAAAATTTCCCGCTCAAGGTCATCGGGAGTGTCATTAAAGAAGCTTTCCTCGTCATTTGGAGTTCCATAGAAATATCTTTCCATGGCATCTAGTACTTGATGGAATTCTTCATTATGTAAAGCAAAGAGCTCTTCAGTAAGCTCTTCAAAAGTATCAATTGCACAAATTGAAGTAACATTTTTAGAGGGATACTTCATTGCTGAGACCGGTCCGCCCAAGCTTGTTGCTCATTCGGACGACCTTCTAGGGGTAGTCGTATGTCCGACCGGTCTGGCTGGGGAGGAGGCTTATGTTCCAACTTGGAGGATTCATCCTGAGGCCTCAGCTTGGACGACGGGGTTCAACGCCCGTACTATACTTGAGTCCATCTACCGTCCTTCCGACTAAGCTATGCAATTCGAGGCTGAACATGAGAGTTTTGAGCATTGTGTCATTCGTAACGCTTATAGGGTACTTCTTCTTCTCCTTCCTTTTCTCTCTTACATATTTGTTTGTGATTGACCATTTTGTTTTGTTTTGCAGAATGTGATCGGCACACTTGCCCTTCTTCACCGCGTGGATGATCTAATTACTAAGAACGGAAAGCTTAAACAATATCAAGAGCAGAGTCAGCTGCTTCGGTCCGAGCTAGTAGAGGAGAGAAAAAAGAGGTTCGAGGCCGAGTAAGATCTCTCGGGCATACAGGTTTCTCAGGCAGCTGCTATTGCCAAGCTTGAGATGTCGATCGACGAGGTCGCCCAGCTACGGAGGGAGTTAGAGACAGCAGATAAGAGGGCCGAGGAGGCTGAGGAAGATGGGTTCAACAAGAGGATCGAGTCCGGGTTTGATGAGCTGGAGGAATTCTGTAAGATGCTTTTTTCGAATGTCCCAGCACAGAGACTGGATCTCAAGTCTCTTAGTAGCTATCCGGAGTCTTGGAGGAGAGCGGATGCCCAGCCTGCTGTTGCGGCCGCTCGGCTGGCCACTACCACTACTGTCGCTCGTTCGACTTAGGATGTTGCTAGGAGGTCGTTCGTTCGTACTGGGGTCCAGGGGATGAGTGCTCGGGACGACTTGGTATGGCAGCTGAGTAGGATATCCTATCGATTTTTGGGTAGGATTGACATTCTTTGCTCCCTTTCGTTACTTTCACAGGACTGACCGGTCTAGCGTACTTGTTTTTTGATAGTTGATCGATCTAGAGTACTTGCTTTTGGGATCTATGTGTGAACTTTTGCAATTCGACATGGCCTCCCTATTTACGCTTTCATGCACTTTCTCCTAGTTGAGAATTCAGTTTGAACCTTTTGATGTACTCCATTGGTCGTTACGTTGTTTCAACCTTGGAACGTTGGGTTCCCTTCGGCTTGTTCATGTGGTCATTCAGTCGTAGGGGTATACGGATCAATTTTTCAATCTTTTCACTAGGTTTGTCGGTTATTGTCCCATCAAGTCATGGCTGTCCGTTCGGTCCTTGGCCGTTCCAGCCGCTATCTTACTGACTAAAGATGATTTGTTCGGCCGCCTTCCTGCCAAATCTTGATGGTTCGTTCAGACATTGACCATTCTGATTGTTGTCATAGCGAATTTAGGTCAGTTTGTCAAGATATTAACAGTTTTCACATAATTCCATTTGACAGAAAACAATCCTTTTACTCAACTTTGATAGAACTAGTACATAATCACTTCATGACTTATTTAGACCATTCAACCATCACTTCAGGACAATTTTAGTCTAGCCTAGTACAATACTATTCGGATTGGTCATAATCACTTCAGGATATAAGCCAACTAGGTCCTTCATCTCAAACAAAGTAGAACTTGAGGTCATCCGTACTGAAGGTTCAAGGTAGTTCCTGCCTATTAGGTCGAGCTATCTTGCATGCTCCGTGTGACGAGGCTGAGATGACTTTGAAGGGTCCTTCCCAATTTTCTGAGAGCTTGCCCCCAGTTCTTCCCGTTTCAAATTCAGCCTTCCTCAAAATCAAATCTCCTACCTTCAGTTGGCATGGTCGAACATGAGCTTCTTCTCTCTTTTCTTCTAGTAGGTCGAGCTCTTCCCTTGTGAGCTGTTCGTTCTTCCCCTCTTCATAACCCAAGACTCATGAGGTAGGAGTTTGGAGTTCGATGAGCACCACTGCTTCCATTCCAAAGACAAGTGCGAAGGGGGTCTCCCTGGTCGACCGCTTTGGGGTCGTTTGGTACGACCATAGGATGGCAGGCGGTTCATTAGCCCATAGTCCCTTTGCTGAGACAAGCTTTTTGGCTTAGGTATTTTTTATCTCCTTGTTCATAGCTTCAACAGCTTCAACTTGTCCATTGGTCCGGGGGTGCTTGACTGAAGCGAACCTCTGCTTGATGCCAAACTTTTGACAAAATTCGGTGAAGGTCGAGCTAGTGAATTGAGTTCCATTGTCGGAGATGAGTATCTTTGGAATTCTAAACCGACAAATGATCGATCTCCACATGAACCCTTTCGCCACCCTGTCTGTAATCTTCAGGATGGCCTCCACTTCGACCCACTAGTGAAATATTCAACAGCTACTATAACAAACTTCCTTTGTCCCGGTTCCATAGGAAAAGGACCAAGGATGTCGATTCCCCATTGAGCGAATGGCCAAGGGATCTCTATGAATGTCATTTTTGTGGCAGGCCTCTTGCTTAGGTCGGCCATTCTCTGGCATCTGTCACACTTCTGCACTAAGTCTTTGGGATCGACTTTGATGGTAGGCCAGAAATATGCTTGTCTCATACATTTATGTGCTAAGCTTTGTGCTCCATGATGATTTCCACAAATTCCTTCATGGACCTCGATCAGGACCGACCTAGCTTCGGTCGGCCTTAGGTACTTCAGTAGAGGCATGGAGTAGGATCTTTGGAATAGGTCTTGACCTATTATCAGGTACTCTGGGGCGATCCGTTTGATTCTTAGGGCTTCTTTCCGGTCCTTCGGTAGGTTCCGTGCTCTAGATACTGTCTCAGATCGTCCACCCATGATGGGGAGACCTCGATGACTTCAATCTGATTGCCATCCTTCCTGGATGATCTCACCACTTCGGTCAGGACCCTGTCTTCAGCCCATTTCCTTGATTAGGACATTTGCTATAATATTCTCCCCCCGAGGGATTTGTCGAATCTGTCGGTCGACAAATGCCTTGATGAGTCCTTGTGCATGTGATACGTTTCCTTGCAACTCGGGTCCAACCTCGCACTTGCCTCCAACTTATTCCACGACTAGTCTCGAGTCCGAATGGATCTCGATACGATCTATTTTAAGATGGTTTCCTAAGTTAAGTGCTGATATCAGTGCTTCATATTCAGCCATATTGTTTGTGGCCTCGAACTGGAGTGTGATCGAGCACGGGAGGTTTCATCCGGTCGGAGAGATTAGAAGTACCCTTGCTCCCGATCCCTTCTTGCAAGAAGAGCCGTTGTAGGTCTTCCATGTTGTCGGGACGATCTCGTTCCCGATCGATTCCGCTTGTTCGACTGGATCTGGGCCGAACTGCTACTCCGCCAGGAAGTCCGCAAGAGCTTGAATTTTTTATGGCAGTCCTTGGCTCATACGTGATCCCTTATTCACTTATTTCCACAGCCCATTTCATCAAACGTCGGAACATTTCAGACTTGTGTAGGACTTGTCGCAGAGGTAGGTCCGTCACCACAGTAACCGGGTGGGCTTTGAAATAGGGTCTTAATTTTCTCATTGCAGTAACAAGTGCTGGGGCCGCCTTCTCTAACTTGGGGTATCGGAGCTCAGGATCGTACAATACCTTACAGATGTAGCAGACTAGTCGTTGGATCCCTTCTTCTATCCTTGGGAGAACAACAGATACGACCTCTTCAGCGGCCGCGAGGTAGAGGTAGAGGCGTTCCCCCTCTTGAGGCAGAGTGAGGAGTGTGATCTCTTGAAGATACTCTTTGAGCTGGATGAAGGCAGTCTGACATGTTTAATCCCATTCTATTTTCGACCCGGCTCCCCTCAACGTCTTGAAAAATAGGAGCGTCCGTTCGGCTCCTTTGAAGAGGAATCGACCGAGTGCAGCGATACACCCAGTTAGCCTTTGGACGTCTCGTCTTGTCTTTGGCGGTTTCATCTTCAGGATTGTTTTGACCTGAGCCGGATTTGCTTCAATGCCTCAGTGTGTGACGAGGTAACCCAGAAATTTGCTAGATGCCACACCGAAGACGCATTTGGAAGGATTGAGTCTCATCTTATTCTTCAATGCCTCACCGAACGTCTTGTTCAGGTCAGACACATGGAGGTCAACCTCCTTAGACTTAGTCAGCATATCATTCACATAGATCTCCATCGTGCTCCTCAATAATGGCTTGAAGACCTTGTCTACTAGACGTTGGTAGGTCGCACTAGCATTCTTGAGTCCAAACGGCATCATCTCATTCGTTCTTTGATGCGTGCCCCTTCTTCTTCAGGTTGTTAGTTCTCTTTCCCTTACCTTGAGCACTTGGTATTTGAGCTAAGACTATCTCGAAACTGCCATAAAGCCCAACAACCAGTGTGTTGTCCTATGGCGCTTCATTTACAGATGATTGTACAGAATTCGTTGTGTCTCCCTAAGTTAGTTGACCCATATCAGCTTCATAGGATTCCTCCACATCGTCTTTATCCTCACAAGATTCATCGTGCTCTTCAGATTGTTCCGATTCCTAAGGGCTCTCTTTTTCATCAAGTTCCAATGAGTCAGATGAGTAGGCTGAGCTAGTGAGGTGGGGACTGCTTGCTGTGTCACAGGGGCAATTGGCTGAATTTGTTGCTGAACTGGTGTAAGCTGGACTGCATCCTGAGAAGGTTGAACGGGTTCCGCGATGATTATGGTTCCTTTATTGTTTTTTTTCCTTCGAACCAATGTAAATCCTTTATGATCAGGCTGTGACAATTGATAGTCACACAAGTCAAGATTATGACAAGGACAAGTCAAGTCAAATACTTCTTCCATTGGTAAGAAGGAAGAGTCAACATAAGGAAAATGGGCTTTCAAAGGTAAGGAAAATGAGACTTGAAGGGTAAGGGAAAAGCCCACCCAATTAGGATTTTCTTTTTTATAAATACACCATTTCGAAGGAGGTATTTTCCCTCTTTCTCAATCTCCTCCACATTCCATCACTCTTTCTTACTCTCTTTCGGCTAACGGCGTTTTCTTGGTTCTTCATGTGTAGATCGTTCGACCCATCCCCAGATCGGTCTCGCATCATTAGATCAATCCGACATACGATCGGACCATCATACGGTCCGACCCAATCCAACAGATCGGACTAGCTGTGACAAACAGTTTGACGCGTCAGATAGGGACTACGATCAACGCAGCACCATGTCGATAACCCGAAGCCGAACTACCAACATGTAACCACAACCATCCAACATGCCTTTCGCTTGTCGCGCTTCGCTTCCGCCACTCCCAGTTGACAGATCCTTGAGATCGGTCCGAACAGGGGACAACCCGGCACCACCCCAAGCCAAGTACATGGCGGAGAGCTCGGCAGTTCAGTACGCTACTATGGCCACATACCAAGAGTTGCGTCAAGAATGACCCGATAAATGCAAGACGCTCTAAGGGAGATGAGGAACCTACTGAACAATAGGTTGTCCCCATGCCCAGATGCGGCATCTCCACAGAACGTGGAAAGGGGAGCACCCCCGTCCTTTCTCCGCGAAGTACAAAACGAGTACCCCCAGCTGACCCGATCGATCTTCGACACCAGATTAATCGAGCCGAAGTGAAAAATCTCTGAGCCGAAGAAGAAGACCTCAGAAATCACATCAATGCTGGGAGGGAAGACCTAAGAATCCATCTGAACGCTCGGTCGGTAAACTCCAGAGTCGGTAAACTCCAGACCCTTCGTACCCGATCGACCGGAGGGGGCCCATGCTTCTTAGGTCGTCCCGCTCGAACCTGATGGACAACTCTTTCCCTTGGAACAAAAAGTGAAGCAACTTTACAAGATGTTTAAGTAGACCGAGCGAGGATCCCGTTTCAAGAGCGAAGAAAGAGTGTTCAGAACGAACACTCCTTTCACGACCGAGATCAACGAACACCTTCCCCCGAATGCCGTCATGTGACACCTATCATGGGACGACGGATCCAGACGAGCACGTTCAAAACTTCCATACTTTGATGAATATCCAAGGAGCGCCCGATGCCATAATGTGCAAGGCCTTTCCAACCACTCTTCGTGGCCGGCCCGAGCATGGTTTAATACTCTTTCAACCAGATCGATAGGTTCGTTTGCGAAATTGGCTGAACTATTCTATAGGCAATATGTTAATAGCAAACGACAAAGGCTCACATCTACCTATATGTACAAGATCTTTCAACAACAGTACGAAGATCTAAGATCGTACGTTCAGAGGTTCAACACCGAGAAAGTCAAGATTGAAGATATGGTCGATCAAGAGATATGTCAACTCTTGATAAATGGTTTGGCGAGCGACGACCTCTCATTTAGGCTCTCGAAGAGGGAACGATGGACATACTCCGACCTTCTAGCCAAGTTGGAAAAATACATTCATGTCGAGACAGCAAGGGAGATCTACAATCGGAGGCTCGGACTCTGGACGGAACGAGCTGGTAAGGAGGAGAATCTCAATCGAACAAAAAAGAAGGAAGGAAGGCCCGAGAAGACTGACCGAGTACCGGATAAGAAAAATCCGAAGGGTAAGAGATCGGGGAACAACATCGCTCGGTCAACCTCTCTCAATGACAACAAGTATACTCCCCTTATTTGTAGCCTCTAACTCCCTCCGTAGCTGGGCGACCTCGTCAATCGACATCTCGAGCTTGGCAATAACAGTTGCCTGAGAAACCTACATGCCCGAGAGATCTCACTCGGCCTCGATCCTCTTTCTTCTCTCCTTTACCAGCTCGGACCGAAGCAGCTGACTCTGCTCTTGAGATTGTTGAAGCTTGCGGTTCTCGGTAATTAGATCATCCACACAGTGAAGAAGGCCAAGTGTACCGATCACATTCTACAAAACAAAACAAAATGGTCAATCACATAAACAAATATGTAAGAGAGAAAAGGAAGGAGAAGAAGAAAGGGCCCTATAAGCACTACGAATGACACAACGCTCAAAACTCTCACGTTCCGCCTCGAATTGCATAGCTTGGTCGGAAGGAAGGTAGATGGACTCAAGTATAGTACGGGCGTTGAGCCCCGTCGTCCAAGCTGAGGCCTCAGGATGAATCCTCCAAGTTGGAACATAAGCCTCCTCCCCAACCAGACCGATCGGACGTACGACTCCCCCTAGAAGGTCATCCGAATGAGCAACAAGCTTGGACGGACCGGTCTCAGATCCGACCGACCTAGGGGGTCAAGAGTTACTGATGTGTAGAGACTTGGACGGATGGCTATCTAGATGTTCGACATTGGCACCCCTCTTCTGTCCCCTCCTGCTTGTGTCCGATGTCTTCTCCTTCCCCTTCCTCCTCTCTTGGGTCAGGTGCAGGGCGACCTCCACTAGTCTAGTCGACTCTGAGGACGGAACAGGATTCCTCAATGGTGTTGACAGGGTTTCTCATAACAATCATCAATATCATACAGATTTCCAAATGTCAAATTTTCGATATGACCGTTATCCTTATCCAATCACCAACCATCTCTGCTACATTCCCAGTTTACTGCGTTTTTATCTCTGTTGCACCCAATCTGCTGCATTGTGACTTGATCTTGATCCCGAGACTTTGATCCTATATCCTGACAGATTTGTGGTCTTTTATTGGCCATGTTCATCCCATTTACTTATCTAAAACTTTCTGAAGTAGTCTGCATCCAAGTGATCCACATTGACCTTCTACCTGCGATCATCTGCTGCTCTGTGCATCTTTCCTAAACTGCAACTCACTATCCTAGTTCGTAACCTACGTAACTAACCAAGAATATTTCCTATTCTAAAGTTTTGTTCATCAATTTCTATACAACTATACGGATTACACATTCTTATCAATCTCGCCTATAGATCAGTTATTGTATTCATATGTAATTATTTTTCAGTGTCAGATTTACATACAAAAAGGTTCCCTAGTTTGCGCGAAGTACAAATGCTACACCTGACTGACGAACTCCCAAAATCCCCTGGGCAGCAAGCTGAATACCCCAGTTTAAGTTTCCTGTCTGAGTTTGTGCGGCCTAACTAAATCCAAGACTAGTTAACTATCTGCTTCATGAAGTAGGCTCTACGCTTATGCTTATTTTATGTTTACGATAACAGATATTCAAGTTCCGAGTCCTTCGGGAGAAAAAGGCGGGAAAAGTAGGACATTAAATGCAAGAAATTGAACTTCGTACCTATACTCGGTCTCCCTATCTTGCTGCCGGTGGCTTATTTCCTTGTTCAGGCACTTAATACCGCTAGTTTGTTTTGCAAGATTTAGTCGTCATTTCGTAGTCCTTTATACACTGAACAACCCCAATCAGTAAAGATATCATAGCTTTATTCCGAAAAATACGTTTAGTATCGAAGTTTTAGAAAAAGAACTCTCCTTTAAGAGCCTCTCGACTGGACCTCGTAAGCATTATGGGAGACCTTTTAGGAGTCCTAATCATAATTCCTAACTGCTTATCCATTCAGATTTTACAGGGACGTGTGGACATGTGCTTATATCCTTAAACTTACTGTTTGTTCTTGCTCGCATGACCATCCTTAGTTTCCTAGCACAAAAACATGACTAGCTAGATACCAAAACTGATCACTCCACTGTGATAGGAGAACTGTTAAGGGATTTTTTCAAAAAACCAACTCAAATCAAATCAATCATAATTTCAAGAAACACATACAATTCTTTGAAATTCCATTTAAACTGTCTAAAACTCGTCAAATATACCAATTTAGTTATTTTCGTTAACTTTCCGTTAAAACTAACGAAATCTTTTTGAACAACATTAAAAAACATCATTGTAATTAAAAATAATTACAAAGTTATACTCCATTCTTCAATATTTCATTCTACTACTCAAAATTTTTGTTTTTGTTAATCAAATAGGTTACTTCATAATAATTATCCGTTATATATTGACTTAAAAATTGATCAATTTTATCAATATAAAGATAAATTTGAATGGACAAGATGAAAAGGTGAAGAATTGAATGTGTTTTAGTAATTATTTTTAATTAAAATAATGTTTTTATTGTCTTTTTTTAAAAGATTCCGTTAGTTTTAACGAAAAGTTAACGAAAATATATAAATTGACATATTTGACTCCATCATCCATGAAGTTCAATTTGTATACAGGAAACTCCATCATCTAGGTTTATACTCCCTCCATCCCATATTAATGTAGCATTCCCAATTATTACATTATTCAACATGTATTTTAAGAAGATTTTATTTTTCGTTTTAATAACGCAAGAAAATTATGTCACTAATGTTATATTAAAATATATAACTTAAATTATCATTAGTATTTTACGATAATTTTTCAAAAAATGATATTTGATCGTCCCACGATATGAGTCAAATTTCACCTCGATAAGTGTGTTTTTCAAATTGTTATAAATAATTCAAGATGAAGGAAGTATAAAAACACATCTCCCCTATGTATCAATCCCTTGTCTCAAGATTAAGTATCCCGAAGCTGTTACATCAAATGATGATGCATGTTTTCATAATCACTTACTCTGTTACATAGAGTATGCTAATCTAATGAGATCAATTAACAAAATATGACATGGTCATCTGATAGTCCAGTATCAGCAAGTTAACTTTAATCAGTTTATTTGAAGTCATCCCAACAAACTAATCTACTAAAGGGAATACATCTAGCAGCTGCCTTTTCAACCGGTTTCAATTCAAAGCAGGAGCAAGATCAGAGCATTCCCCTCGCCCTGATACTTGGTACAGAGAATGACATCGCAGAAAGGATAAAATTCATTGGTAAAAAAGGCCAAGGCAA
Source organism: Drosera spatulata (assembly GCA_035668315.1). Lineage (NCBI taxonomy): Eukaryota > Viridiplantae > Streptophyta > Magnoliopsida > Caryophyllales > Droseraceae > Drosera > Drosera spatulata. The sequence goes on from JAOVYX010015267.1 coordinate 26,492, forward strand.
AAGAAAATACAAGAAACAATTTCACGAATTTGTCATCTCAATTCAGAACAGAGTTTGAAATTGTACAAATTTGAATACTCATCTACTCAGTTCAGTAACCAAACCTAAAACACAACAGAAATCCTACCACAAACTACTAGAGAAGTAACAGGCCACTACAAGTTTCACTTCACATTCTTGAAACAAAGAACACTAACAAATGTTCTTCACAACCAGCTTGCTCAGTTTCTTCATTCGCCTAGTCATCATCAGCCGCACCAGAACCCTTTGAAGTCTTCTTCGGCAACAGAAGATTGTGGATGTTAGGCATCACACCACCGTTGGCAATCGTCACATCTCCAAGCAACTTGCTCAGCTCTTCATCGTTCCTCACAGCCAGCTGAATGTGTCTCGGCACAATTCGAGTCTTCTTGTTGTCTCTTGCTGCATTCCCAGCCAACTCCAACACCTCCAACATTACCAATTACACATCCAATCAGCCCCAAGAACATAAAGATTTCACATAATTTAAACAACAATTCAAGCATCAGAAATAGAACACGTTTAAACATTAGCCCTCAAAATTGGCATGAACCCTCCTCAATTTCACCATTCAATTCAAGATCCCAGCATTACATAAGTGTCAATTGCAACCATAAAATCTCACCAAATTTCAAGCACCCGATAACAACTAGCGAAAACAAAATTCATCCACGAAATTGACCCCAGCCCAATTAAATTGCAACATTTAATTAAGAACCGAACATTTTAATATCCAAAAGCAACACAAGATCCCCAAATCCCAACCATAACCACAATAAACCCGAAATTCAAGAAGACAAGTGAACTGCGATATCGAGATCAAAACACAAAAATCCATCGTCGAAATCGACCCCAACCCACTTTAATTCCAACATTCAATTCAAGAACCCAACATTTTATCAACACAGAACTCAACCCCAAGACCCCCAAATCCCTATTGCAACCACCAAATTTCAAACCCTAATTGAAATCGACTGCAAAAAAAAAAAAAAAAAAAAAAAAAGATCAAAATATCGTGAATGCAATGAACTTAGTATGTATAACAAAACAACCATTACAAACTTTGAGAGATGATGGTTGTGAGCAATTATTGAAAGAAGTTGTTTTGTTCTGTGAAAAACATGAAATCGATATCCTTGCACATGAACGATAACTTTGTAATTCAAGGAAAGGGAAAGTCAAGAAGAAATGTTGAAAAAATAACAAATCTACATCACTTTCGTGTTAGAGTGTTCTATGCCATGATTGATTTGCAAATTTCTGAGCTCAATGATCGTTTCAATGAGGTGACAACAGATTGCTTTTATGTATGGCTTGTCTTGATCCAAGCGATGTATTTGCTACTTTTGATAAACAAAAATTGCTACGTCTTGCACAATTATATGCTTATGACTTTTCTTCATTGGAGCTCATGGCACTTGAATTTCAACTTGGAACATACATCTTGGATATGCTTTCAAATGAGGAACTCAATCATGTGGTGGATATTGGTGGGCTTGCCGTGAAATTAGTTGAATAAAAAAGAAATGAAGTCTATCCTTAAGTATATAAGCTTGTGAAACTTGTATTGCTCTTACCAGTAGCAACTGCTAGTGTGGAGAGAGTGTTTTCTTCAATGAAACATATGAAAACTCAACTACGCAATCGAATGGGAGATGAATGGATGAATGATAGCTTACTGACATGTATTGAAAGAAGATTACTCAAAAGTATAACAAACGATACAATTGTGGCGCGGTTTCAAGCTATGAAGACTCGTCGAGTAACACTATAATCTTTTCGTACTATAGCTTGTATTTGGAGGCTGCTGCTTTCCTTTGGTTTTGTGCAGTGTTACGAACGGGTCCGGTAATAATAAACACAAACAATAACGAGTGCACAAAAATAAATAAGACAAAGATATTTACATGAAAACCCTTACGGGAAAAACCACGGGCGGTCGCCGACGACGAAGAATCCACTAATTAAATGAGAAAATACAAAAGGAGTTACACTCAAAATATTGAGAATCTCACAATAAAGGATAAAGATAATAATCTCTAAACAAATCCCTTAAA
>JAOVYX010015268.1:0-28564 GCA_035668315.1 Drosera spatulata
ACTGCGTGGTTATTCAAGAAAACACCTGGCTGAAACTCAAGTTAGCTAGTGTTATCTTTGACACCATATGATAGATATCGTGTTATCTATGACCTATCTCTTGCATCTGAAAATCAGAATCATATTTCAAACCGAGCTTTTCACTAAAGTAAATTATTAGACATGTGGTATGGATTTTAAGAGAAGTAGGTTCATGAAGGTCCCAAAGTAAAACCTTTTAGATGCATACGGAGTCTAGATCATTCAATGATCTCATAAACCACTCGATTATTAAAACAGCGATAAAAAGAGACGGTATGTCTTGACAATCAACGGTGAAGATTAATTCCAATTATTATTATTTTCGAATTCCTTTAACCTTGTAATCCTCATTGTTGATTGTTCTCCATCAACACCTACGGCTAGTAACGCACTCCCTTTCCCCATAACAATACGTTATTGCTATCGAAAGATGTAGAGTGTAATTCTAATGGCAAAGGCTAATAATCCAAATGTTGTAGTCAAGTATAAAGGTGAAAAAAAAAAAAAAAAAAAAAAAGCAAGATGTACACAGTCTAGTCTATATGATAAATAGTCCAATCGTCCCAATCAAATTGTGATTGTTTGATTTTTATATTTTTTCAGCCGAAGTTTGACCCTAACTATATGACGATCAAACATCATTTGTCACAGACTTATCATAAAACATCAATCACATTTTAGACTATAATTTTTTAAGCCATATAATTTAACTGCAAATTAAGAGAAAAATTATATGGGTGTGACAAGTATGTGGCATGTCCACATACAACGTTAGGTGTGTCAATGAGCATTTAACGGTGTAGATTTTAAGTTGATTGATTATTTGATTTTTATTTAAGAGCTTTTTTTATTTCTCTTTGAAAAAATCATCAACTTAAAATCTACACCGTTGGATCTGCTTGCCACACCTAATTTTATATGTGACATGACACATATTCATTTTTTTAAATTTATATGACATTATCTTATGGACAAATGTAACTCTTTAGAATACCAGATTGACACTAAGAAGGCATATGATGTAGTTGATTGGGATTTCTTGGAGAGGTTGGTATTGATGCTATTATTCCCTCCTTGATTTGTTGCTTGGATTAACCAAAGTTAGTGTACTGTGGGTTATACTGTATGCATTACTGGTGTTTTCTCTGAGGTATTCTATGGTGATAGAGATTTGAGACAAGGAGATCTGCTATCCCCTTATCTTTTTATGTTGGTTACGTATTTTTTATCTCAAAACCTTCAACAGAGGACTCCTGATAAAGAGTTTGGTTTTCATCCAAGGTGTAAAAGGCTGAGGATATTCAATCTATGCTTTGTGATGATATTATGCTCTTCTATAAAACTGATGTAGATTTTGTAAAGTTGATTAAAGACAGAATGGTTTGTTTTGGTGATGCATATGGTTTGAGAGCCAGCATTGAGAAGAGTTCTCTATATCTTCCTTGGTGGTGTTGATGATGCAGCTCCTGCTAACATCTTGTGAATCATGTCAATGAAAAAAGGTGAATTTCCTATAATGTACTTAGGGGTCCCTCTAACTGCTCATCGTTTATGTATCAATCAGTATCAACCTCTTATTGACAAGATGTTATCTCGCATAAAAAGATGGACTTCCATATTATTATCATATACTAGACGCCTTATGTTGCTAAAGGCTATCCTCACTTCTCCGTACAAGTCTATTGCGCTCAAGTCTTCCTTTTCCCTTCTGTTGTGCTGGAAGAGATTAAAGATATAGGCGGAGCTTTCCTCTAGTCTAAATAGACACAAGGATTTAGTAGCTTGGAGTGAAGTGTGTAAGTCTATGAGGAAAGGAGGGCTAGGGGTCAAGGAACTAAAAATCTGGAACTTGGCCTTAATTTTCAAATAAATATGGGCAGTTGGGCATGAAAACGAAAGGATGTGGGTTCAATGGATACATGCGTACTACTTAAAGGGTAGGGGTATATGGTCATATAGAGAAGAGAGTAGTATCTCATATTCATTGAACATCAAAACATGTTGCTTCGGCTCGAGATCAGATCTTTGATAGTGTGTCAGCTCATGACCAGCACAATGTTAAGTGCTTAAGATCTGTATCGTTTTGTTCAGTCAAAGAGGCATACTCTAATTTGTGCTTTGGTTGCACTTCTATCGATACGAGCGGCTTGGTTTCACTTCTGTCGCAACATGTCCAGTTTGTGGTGAGCCAAGTGAAGATACCCTCCATTTGCTTCGTGAGTGCAACGTCATGTTGTAGCGTAATGTTGTCATTTATTTCTTTAATATGCCATTTGCAGCTTGACTTAGTTCCAATCTGAAAGATGCTACCATTGTGAAGGGATGCGAATTGTGGCGGTCCTTGTTTGCCATCTCACTATGGTGGCTTTGGAAATGGCGCAACTCAATGGTTTTCGAGCTGTCTATGAAGCTGCCAATGAATAAAGTAACTTTCCTCTTCGACTATGCACGTCAAGTACGGGTAGAATGTGCCCATGTATGTCATGACACGAAAAGGACGACAGAGAACTCTGTTTGTTGGGAGCCACCATGGGACGACTGGATTGCTAGCTACATGCTGTTTCTATCGGTTTGGAATATGTGTGGAACTTGTGTTATCGTTGAGTGTTTCTTCAATCTTACTCGTTGGCTGCTGCGTTATTTTAGAAGCAACCCCCTTGTAGAACCCGTTGCATGGTGCTGCAAATTGAAATATCTATACTACGCCACACAACACAATTTTAACAAAACTGTAGTAGTGATAAGCACAAGTCGATCCCACAAAGAACAATTTTTCAGTTTTTGCGAATTGTATTGTTGATCTACTAATTTTCTGTAAAATTTGGGGGGAAGGGGGGGTTTCATTGACGAAATGAACAGAAATAGAAAAGACAATTTAACTAAAGAATTTTTTTTGTTTAAAAGAGTTCTTATCAAAGTTGATAGAATGCATGAGAATCGTAATTTTTACTCTTTATGGATTTAATCATCAACTAGCATTTTCATCCCATTTTCTAATATGCTAGGTGTTTTAATTAGGTACAATAAAAAGAGAGTTGTCGAAGTGATTTATTGGTTATCATAAAGCATGTCATAACCACACTAACTCAATCACTCAATGTCAAAATGAGAATATAACATAGACTAAACGTGCAGTATTATAAATATTTCTGTAACACCTCATGATATTGAACTAATGTAGATTAGCGCCATATCATGCTTGCATTCATATGATCATGGGTTAATCAAAAGAGAATTACATTAACCTATAAAATTGCTATTAACATCAACCAAAAGGGAATGGCTTGACTGCATATATACTTCTTCTATGTACTAAGATGATCAATCATAATACATAAAATAGGCAATTGAGGATCAACCAACATGAACATGATACCTTAAGTCTTGGAACATGAAATTAATGAATTCATAAATCACGTCTCATAAAATCCAAGAAACAGTTCCAACTACTATGCCATACTAGAGTCTTACGCTACCATGATCATGAATAAAGATGACAAATTCAACAGACAATCGAAGAAGTCATCACCATACAACTAAGACAAGAGTATAAACCAAATGATAAATGACAATTGATCTATAAACAAACGATTATAATCTCGCAATGATGATGATCCAACAGAGCGTAGATCGAAACCGCCTGTGATAAGCCTCTCGTCAATGGCGTTAATAAAAGACCAACTCTTTGCAATGCCGGCCTCGTCTCTGATGAAAAAGTTGACCCTTTTTCGAACTTTGGGAGTTGGTATATATAGGAAATGTAAAACAATTGAAATCCCACGAAAATAAAAAGATAAGATTGTGTAGTTTTTAAGAGGTGCGCGGCCCGTGCGTGGGTGGCACGACCTGTTCTTCATTTTCCCCTGCTCCGTGCTCAGGGAACTGCATAACCTCATGTTGCACGGGCTGCGCTTCATGTACATGGCCCGTGTCTATCACAAAAGATGTATACTTTGTCTTTACAGCTCCAAAAAATGGTAAACACGTCCAACTCTTCTAAGATCAACCAGAAACTCCAGAAAACCAAGTACATCTCTCCTTCCAAGCAGCTCACGATCAGAATCATTCCAAACTATTCATTCTTGCAAGAAAAGGAAAATAAGAAATACGACAGTATCGACGCTTTAAATAATAAAAGGAACTAAAATGACTCAAATTAAGACTAAAATAGACACAAACACGTAACTATGACTACACTGGTTCAAAGGATTTTTGGATGATTCACCTACGACCAACAACGGAAGCCTAGTCTGGTATAACTATCTTTTATGAAAATGATGTATGTTTACATACACATCAAATTTTCCCAAACCAAACATTTGCTTGTCCCTAAAAAAAAAAAAAACACACAAGAAGAAAGTAGAACGATGTACAATGCAAAACTCAAATCATTTAAATAAACAAGTGTCACATCTCATATCGCTGTAAACCATTTCATCATTCCATTCTCGCCACACTACATGTAATTATCCTCATATCATTAGATAATCTCTTACCAAGGCACCACTCACCACTCCATAATCATCGTGAGGATCATATCAACACTCTTATATTACATGCAACGATAAAAGTTCAACTCAAATAAGATAACGAACTGTAAGAATTCGCATACTAACCACCTTCTTACCCGAATCAAATATATATCGCATCTCATTTTAATATTCGACTAAGACCAAAGAACATAAACAAAAACTGACTCAAATGTACACAACTCCTCCCCCAAACCTAAATCACACATTGTCCTCAATGTAAAAATGAGAAAATAAGAACCAGAGAACAATACTTACAAATCTGTGGGTCAGTTTTGGAAGGAGGATGGTAGATACCGTCTTTGAAGAGTATTCGTAATATTCTGCAACGGAATTCTTTTTGTAGCTTTTGGTTTCTTGTTAACTGAATCTTCACTCTTCTGCTCTCTTCTAATCTTCACAAGTTTTGCTTTCTTTAACTTCTTTGGCAGTACTCCAATGTTTGAACTAACAGAGTCCTCGTCTTTTGATTCCACTTTTCTTTTTTCTCCATCAATCTTCAAATCCAATCTCGGAAAGACCCAAAACTCTTTCACAAGGAAAACTGCACAATGAAATACTGCAGACAACACTAAACGTTTTCTAATATTATCATGAAATAATAGCGAAAAATAATCTCCATTTAATCAAAATTTACGAGAATTAACAATGAAACCGTGTCCAACTGTACTAGGCTCAAATTATAGCCTAAAGCTATATCAATGGGTGTAATTAAACTTTCAAAAACTATAGGACCTTTTTCGTTTAAAGCAAAATTATGCCAATAACAAGCTAAGTGAAATGCATAATCAATGTTCTTTTCATTTTACATTGTCCCTAAAAATATAATCTCATCCTTTCTTAATTTTTCATGCTCAGATGATCTAAAAACGGTATGACTCATTACTTGTTGAAGATAATAGAGCGTGGGGTTATGGATCATAGAAGCTACTACAGTTTGTTCATTAAAAATGCTCCTACTAGAAATAAACTTCCAAAATTTATGAAAATTCCGTTCTACATTTTCTGATCGTTGTCTATATTTTTTTCTTTTTTTTCCCTAAACCCATAAAGTTCATTCAAATCGTCAACCGTTATCACATGGGGAGTATTGAAAAGTTGAACAGCAATTAAATCAAATTCGGGATACTCATCTGTTTCAATATTAATCTCAAAGATGCTCAAAAATTTCAGGGTTACTCGTTCGTAGGTTGCCCATCTTTTTCTTGCAAAGTTCTCCCATTTAGCAATTTTCATCATCCTTTCAACATCATCGAATAGTCCAAGTCTAACAAGAATGTCTTTGTCCATATATTGAGTTCCTTCAACTCCCATTCTAACCAATCGTTTGTAATGTTCTTCATACTCCTTCAATGAGAATTAAACTTTGTTTAGTTGAGCAGTCCAACAAGCTGTTGGTTTTATGATCGCCTCATACAAACGGGGAATGCATCTTAAAGTTTTGTGTTTTACCTCCTTCATCATGTCAACCTTCAATTAAGCAAATAATTCAAGCATAGAACAATAAAAACAAAAATTTCTAGGGAAGCCAGTTTTACATTCATTCAATCCAAACAATTACTATCATATATCTAGTTTTACCAAATGTTTCATTACACCAATCCATGGTCAAGCACAAAATGTCAAATCAAAGATCAAACTTTTACCGTACATCACAATCTCAAACCCTAATTTTTCTAGGTTTCATTGAATAATAAAAATCAAGCATCTCAATGCCTTTCAACACATACGTAGCATCATTATTATGTTACTAGAGTAGTTTAGATGTAATAATGACGACAAAATCAGAAATTTCAGTTTTACCTTCGGATAGAATTGATAGATCTAAGTTGGTAATGACGAGATCGTTGATGGATGATTGTTTAATGGGTTGCGATCTTCACTTTGTACGGATTGGAGTTGATTTTGATTAAGAATAGGTGTTTTAGGTTGCTTTTCGTTGTTGGTGGTCGTGGAAAGATCAAATAAAAGTGAAGAAATGGGAGGGATTTCATTTTTTGAAAAGCAGATTTTGGACCACGCACGGCTCATGCTGAGGGCTTTATGGTTTGGCATATGGCACGGCCCATGCGCCAGGCGCACGGTTCGAGCTAGGGTCATTTTCAGGACATTTAATTTTTTTCCTTTTTAACCTAAAAGCTGAGTTTTTGTAATTTTTCATGACTCTCATTCACATTTTTCATCAAATTAGACCTCAAAAATTACAAACACTTTTGTTTTTTCTCTTTATTACTTCTTTTTATTTCCAAAACGACAACTACCTCGATGAAATTCAAAACACATGAGTTGCCTTCCATGAAGCGCTTTGTTTAACGTTATCAACTCGACCATGTGAAGTATTTCATAGATTAATCATATCAAAGGTTTGATAAAGAATTGAATACGGAATCTAAATTAAAAAAACCCCCTTTTGACATTTCCATGCTCTTGCATTCTCAACAGTATTTTTCTTAATCCATATGTTATTCATCAATTGACTCTTCAAATTGCACCTCGAAACATGAAAAAAAGAAAAACAATTTGTTACAGTGTTAGCTTGATAACAAAAATAACCCTTTTTCTACTTCTTGCTCATTCGACATTTTCTTACTCGAAAGGCCGTACCAAATGAAGACACACTTTCTTTTGGGATTTCTTTGTTAACAACAACTTGCAATTGCTCACAATCAATATTTGTTTTTTCAATCACAACCAAGTGCTCATTAACTTTCTCAACATTAGCATCAATCATTGAAAATTCTTCCCCGTTTCTATGGCATCAATTGACTCCTTAATTATGTCATCTTCCAAACAATCAATCAAACCAATGTCACAAATAACATTAATATCATCTAAATGGGACTCAAGAAAATCCAAAATTGAATTCATGTTGTCTAAGTCATCGAACACCTTTTCTTCCAGAGTCGTGATTTTATAGCAAGTTTCAATTGATTTACTCTTTTCATCATCAAACACATTGAAGCATAATTCTTCATTGTCATTTCTCATGCAAAGAGTACCTTTATCAACATCAATTACTGATCTTTTTGTCCGAAAAAAAGGTCTATCCAAAAGGATAGATGATGAGTTAGATGAATCAATAGAATCTTTCTTCATTTTCAGCACATAAAAATCAACTCTGAAAGTCAATTTTTCTATTTTAACCAATACATTTGTCAACACAAGAGAATCAAGGTCAAGATAATCAAATAAAGAAGCTGGCATAATATTCACAGATGCTCCTAAATCAAGCACGCATTCCAGAATAATAATTCTGTCAATAACACATGGTATAGAAAACGCTCCAGGATCTTGTTCTTTCATTCTTCCTTCGTTTCTTGTGTTTTTATCATATTTCAATGTGATTGAACCATTCTCTCTTGGGTTTAATAGTTGGGATGACATTTGCTTTGTTACTTGAGATTTAAGCTTATTGACTTCTTGAGCAAGTTGGCTTACTTGGTTTTCAACATTAGAAATACTTGTATGTTTTTTTTTTTTTTTTTTGAAAACTTGTTGAAATTCAACACATTGCCGTCACAAGTTCCTCTAAAAATTAGTCGTTAGAATTTTGGGGAATTTGCTTTGAATAATTCTTGTCAATGAACCCTGGTGGAGGATTCTTATAACTGATTGGTTTGAAGTTTTGGTTATCAATTCTCCAGCTAAAGTTTGGATGATTGTGTCATTATTCATTATATGTCATATTTTGATCATTTCCTTGCCTAGTAGGACCAAGAAAATTATGCATTACGTTCACTTGTTCATTGTCATAAAGAGTGGGGCACACATCAGTGGCATGACTAGGAGTAGAATAAATTCTATAAACTTTGACTTGTGCGATGTTGTTTTTGTTATGAACCATCATGATGATTAAATTTATCAAATGATCAAGCTTTTGATCAATGGGACTGGAAGAACTCGATACTTCATTAACATCACGAGCGAGATCCTCATCGTGATTGAAGTCTTGAGAGTTAGCTATAATTTTTTTCTAAGATTTGACACGTAACTCATGCTTGTTTATCTAAAAGATCACCACAACATGCTACGTCGATCAGACCACGGTCTGTGGAGACACGGTTTGTGACAGAAAGACGTTGATAAAAATAACGAATCAAGAAATATTTAGAAAATTGATGGTTTGAGCAGCTAGAGACAAGACGTTTAAATCTTTCCCAATATTCATGTAATAATTCTTCCTTGTTTTGTCTAGTTGAGCAGATCTGTTTTTGGATTATTGTGATTTTTGAAGTAGGATTGTACTTATCCAAGAACAAAGATTACTTCTGCCCCAAGAACAAAGATTTGGCAGATTTTGTACATTTGGTGCATTTTACACATTTTGAGCATTCACAGATTCAGCCATATAAAAAATTAGAAAGATCTCACCAATAGGTCGATTAGAAACCTTTTTACATGATGCTTCACCTCATACAATTGGTGAACTTCGTTCTTTGAGCTCATGAACAATATTTTAAACATTTTCTCCTGTTTTCTTCACTCCTCAATTGCATGCAAGACAATTAATTCCTGTTGAATAGAAGATAAATTAATTCACATCGTTCTCCGACAACGGCACCAAAATTTGGTAGGACTCTTCACAACGTGTTACAAATTGAAATACTTGTACTATATCACACAACATAATTTTAACAAAAATATAGTAGTGAGGAACATGAGTCGATCCCACATAGAACAGCCTTTTCAGTTTTTACTAATTAAATTGCTTATCTATAAATTTTCTTTAAAATTTTGGGGGAAGGGGGGTTTCGTTGACGAAAAGCACAAAAATAGAAAAGACAATTTAATTGAAAATTTTTTTATTTTTGTTTAAAAGAGTTCTTATCAAAGTTGATAGAATGTATGGCAATCATAATTTTCACTCTTCATGGATTTAATCATCGACTGGCATTTTCATCCCATTTTCTATTATGGTAGGTGTTTTAATTAGGTACGACAAAAATAGGGTTGGCGAAGTAAATTATTGGTTATCATAAATCATGTCATAACCAAACTAACACAATTACTCTATGTCAAAGTGAGAATATAATATAGACTAAATGTATCGCATTATGAATATTTCTCCAACACCTCATGACATTGAAATAACACAAATTAGCGCCATATCATTCTCGTATTCATATGATCGTAGGTTATCCAAAAAAGAATGAAATTAACCTATAAAGTTGCTGTTAATATCAACAAAAAAAGAATGGCTTGACTGCATACATACTTCTCCTATGTACTAACGTGATAAATCATAGAACATAGAATAGGCAATTGAGGATCAACCAACACATGAACATGATACCTTAAGTCTTGGAACATGAAATTAATGAATTCATAAATCACGTCTCATAAAATCCATGAAATAGTTCCAACTACTATGCCATACTAGAGTCTTACGCTACCATAGTCATGAATAAAGATGACAAATTCAAAAGACGATCGAAAGAATCATCACCACATAACTAAGGAAAAAATATAAATCAAATTATCAATGACAAATTGATCTATAAACAAACGATTATAATCTCGCAATGGTGATGATCCAACAGAGCATAGATCGGAGCCGCTTGTGATAAACCTCTCGTCAATGGCATCGAGAGAAGACTAACTCGTCGTAATGCCGGCCTCGTCTTTGATTAAAAACTCTGCAAAAGTTATCCGTTTTTTGAACTTTGGGAGGTCGTATATATAGGAAATGTAAAACAATCGATATCCCACTAAAAGAAAGATAAGATTGTGTAGTTTTTAGAGGGCGCATAGCCCATGAGTGGGCGGCACGGTCCATGCCATGGCACACAACCAGTGCTTCATTTTCGCCAGCTCTGTGCTCAGGGAATTGCATAATCTTACGTTGCACGGCCTGTGCTTCGTGTGCACAACCCATGCCAATCACAAAACATGCATACTTCGTCTTTACAGCTCCAACAAATGATAAACACATCCCAACTCCTCCAAAATCAACCAGAAACTAGCTACAACTCTCCTTCCAAGCAGTCACGATCAGAATCACTCTAAACTCTTCATTCCTGCAAGAAAAACAAGAAATATGACAATATCGACGCACTAAATAGTTAAAGGAACTGAAAATACTCAAAGTAAGATTAAGATAGACACAAACACGTAACTATAACTAAGAAAACTATGTATGTTTACACACATATCACCCCTACCGCTTTAATACCCGCAATACCAACTTATTTGTCGGTGTCGTCAGCTACTATGCAAGGAATGAGATGTCCGTTTCTAGCACACATACAGGGAAGGCAATAGGGCGGTTGATTGGATGGCTTCTTTTACTTTACGTTTTCCTATTGGTTGTTATTTTTTCAACACGCCTCCTGATAGCATTCATTTTGTAATCTTTGTGGGCTGTTTGGCTCTTTTTTCACCTTCTTGTATCCGTCAATAAATATCATTTGGGCCTCGACCCCCTTTTTTTACCAGAAAAAAATAGAGACATAGTCCTTGATTATTAATCCAGGAATGAATGTCCTGGGTGCAGCATCATCTGGGATAAATCCATTACACCTAGGCATTTGTTCATTGCTTGGATAATTCAAAAGAACAGATTGAGGACAAAGCACATGCTATTTGAGAGAGGCTTAATTTAGGATGATACTTGTGAGTTTTGATGGATGCAGGCTGAAACTTGTGACCATCTTTTCTTCTTATGCTCTTACTCCCATGAAATAGACTATGGAATCTTAACTCACTGCAAGCTGAAGCAAAGACCACCGTCATGGGATGCATGAATAACATGCCTATGCAAAGTTGTGAAGTACAAGTCTAGTAGAACCGGTATGTTTTGAAGGCTTAATGCTGCTATAACTCACGAGTTGTGGGGAGAAAGGAATAAGAGAATCTTTGAAAAGATGACCAGGCAACCTAAAGCCGTTATTAGTGTGATTTTAAGTCAACCTTAGCCTTGTTATTATATAGTTTGGTGTTGATACTTGTATGTTAGCATAGGAAGGACTGATTCCCTATGCAAAGGCCATGCAAAAACTCCTTTTTTATGCTATGAATAAATGAAATGAATTCTTTTCCAAAAAAAAAAAAAAACGTAACTCTTCAGGATACGATGTACATAAGAGAAAACAAATACATGAGACTCCTAAGGTTTCCTTGAGGAGAGAAAAATACCCCGAATGGTAGGGCAATTACCACCGGCGTTTGAAGTCACCGGTGAGAGGGGGAGAGATGAGTTCCAACAATACTTCGTCTCTTGGTTTCATGTAGGAATTGGAAGAGTACACCAGAGGTTTGGAGAGGAATTTATGACTCACAATAGAAGCGAGAGTGACAGTGGTCATTAGGGAAAAGAAGACCGGTGGAGGAGATGCGATTGTAGATAGAAAAGTAATTGCCAAGATTTTAATACAAAGAAAGATATCCATTGAGGTCTTTAGGGTCTCGATGATCAAAGTTTGGGCCATCCAGGGAAACGTGGAGTGTAAATCGCTTCGTGCTAAAACATTTGTGTTCAAGTTCCAACATGCAACAGATCTCATCAAGGTCTTACGGGGGGGACCTGGGCACTATGAAAATCACCTCATTGCCATGTGTTCATATGATGCATCAAAAAGGCTACTGGACTACCAATTCGATAGGATTCCAATATGGGTTTCAAGTCTCAAACCTGCCACTAGGGAGTTTAAGAGAAGGAGAGGCAGTTGCATTAGGGAGCAAGATTGGTACTGTTCTGGAAGTGGATACAGACGAAAAAGGGGAGGCTAGGGGTGATCGTCTCAGAGTGAATGTGGAGAACAACATCAAGGGGCCACTAGTCCGAGGTTCCATGGTAGCTCTGAGCAATGGATCAAAAGTGAGGGTATAGTTCGGTTACGAGAGGCTTTCGTATTTTCGCTTTCAATACGGGGCATTGGGCACAGGGTAGCTGAATGCAATTTGGATCCGAAATGGAAGTCGGATGATGAGAAAGCAGTAGTTGAATTATTCCAGTATGGCACATGGTTACTGTAGACACTGAAAACTCAAAAAAAAAATTGTCTATAATCCTCATATATTGTGGATTTTTATTAATCAATTATATAGAATTGATATAGATATCCATCACCAAAAAACTCGACTATATTTTGGATATATTGGTCTAATGATTTGGCCCATTTCAAAGTTTGGCCCAATCCATGAAATCAACCCAACCCATACAACATTTAGATAAAATCAAAGACACCAAAAATAATAGATCTCAGGGAACGGCTTCCACGACTCGAATAACCACGCCCCCCTCATCTTAATCCATTATAGCAGTCTCGCACTCTCCTATTCTCCCACTCTCCCACTCTCCTACTCTTGGATGGGAATAACAAAAAGCTACATCAAACGCAAGTCAGAACTTGATGCATATTCCATTGAGGATCATCATCAACAAATCGATTTGAGTCGAAGACGAGTAGCTTGCCATCGGCATCGGTAGTGTTAGCAATATGTAATCCCTCCACTTGTATAGATATTGATGAACAGAACTCTAGATTAGGAAATATTCATGGTCAATCACTTAGGTTAAGAACTACGACAGTTAAATACAGTCTAGGATGCAATGCAGCAGAGGATCACAGATGGAAGGCCATTATGTATCATCTAGATACAGTCAACATCAAAGGTTCTAGATAAGTGCTTGGGATGAATATAGATAGCAAATGAACTATAAATCTATCAGAAGCTAGGACCAAAGTCTCAGGATTAAGACCATGTAATAAAATCCAATAGACTGCGTACAACAGAGCTGACTTGTAGCAAAGACAGAAGCACAACAGGGCTGGTTGGTGAATGCATGAGGATCTAAAAAAAGATCATATCGAGGATTTGAGGTTTAAAAATCTGTACGAGGTTGAAGCTTGTTGTGAGAGGAATCTGTCAACATCACTAAGGATAGTATAGGGGAAAAACTGACAATTGTCAACATCATATAAAAGGGGATTCCTGCCAGACAGAGAAGGTTGACGACGATTATTAGAAACTTTGGTAAGCTTAAAATCTCCCGAAATCAATGTGTAATCGCTCTCTTATGCTGGATTGAAGATTTAAAGAAAAGAGTTCACTAGTCTGCTTGAAGAACACAATCTGCAGCAGAGTCCTCTAGTATAAATCATTCGTTGATCGTATGACAATGGCTATCTGAACTAGTATAAATCATTGTGTCCTCTGCTGCTTTCTCATTCTTTGACTTAGAACTGTTAGTAAATCATTTGGACACAAGGAACTAAAGTCCTAAGTAGGGGTGAGGGAAAAAAAAACCGAATACCGAGAAAAAAAAACAACACCGAAAAAGTGAGTTTAGTTCGGTTACTTCGGTTTTCGGTTATTCGGTGTTGGTAATTCGATTTTTGCCAAAGTTCGATTTTTTGGTTTCGATATTAGATTTTTGAAAAAAGTTGGTTTTTCGGTTGAGCGAAAACCGAAATAAACAATTGGGATTTTATCTTTTATTTTGACTTATTCTTATCTTTTAGGTTAACCAATTATCCTTCTCCCTGATTCCTGCTCTCCTCCTCCTTGGCTCATTTGACAGACTCATCATCGTCCCAAGTCTCCTCCTCTCGTTCTACGACTTCTCTCTACCAAATCTCCTCATCTTGTACTCTTAATTGTCATCCTGGCTCATCCTTGACTAACGATCTTACATCGAGCTGGGCAAAGGTGAGTAATTTGGTTGCTACTTGTTAGTTGCAGTGATCCAATTGAGACATGCAAATCGATTTTAGACTATAAATTACTTCCACTGTTAGTTGTAGACTTGTAGCAATTCCGAGATTACTTAATTTCAAGATTATGAGTTGGGATTTGCTAAATTTGGGGCTAGATCTGTTTTGATTTTTTTTTTTAAACATCAAATATAGGTTTTCAAAATTTGAGGGCAGGATCATCCGATCATGTAAGGTCAAGAACTAGAGTCTTATTACAATTTTGTTTGATAGGATTCACAGCCTCACAAATTGGTTTTACATTTTACTCTTTTTTTTCTTTTGCTTTTTCTTCTTTTTTTTTTTTTGTTAATCTCTACAGCAAACATACTAGATGTTTTTTTTTTTCTCTATTATTTTATCTCTACAGCAAATGCTAACTAACACAACTAGTTTTTACTTTTTTTTGTTTTTTTGTAGATGTCGTCGGCTTAAGAAACTGATCACCCAATGCACGAGGATGAGAAAACAACAACAAGAACAACAACAACTAGTAAAAATAAGAAGAGAAAAATATAGAGTCAAGATCGAATATATGGGATCACTTCTCTAAGAAGATGGTGAAGGTTGGAGATGATGACACAATAGTGGAAAAGAAAATGGATGCTTGCAACTATTATGTAAAGGAGATAGCTGCGGATCTAATCAAGAATGAAACAAGTGGCCTCAATAATCATTTGAGATCATGTAAATTGGTTGAATTTACAACCAATTTGGAAAGGTAGAGATGGGGAGAGTAAAGGTAGCTCCCTTTCTAATTGGAAAATTGACGTTGATGCTGTTAGAAATGCACTTGTACGAATGATACTTGTTGACGAGTTGCCTTTCAAGTTTGTAAACAAAGAAGGTTTTAGAAATTTCTTGGCAGTTGCGTGTCCATGGTTTCATCTTCCTTCGAGGTTTATAATTAGATATGATTGTTACAAACTCTATCAATCCGAGAAGTTGGCGTTGAAGATGTTTTTGAAGAAGTCAAGACAAAGAGTATGTCTCACCATGGATACTTGGACATCAATTCAGAAAATTAGCTACATGTGCCTGACAATTCATTTTATTGATGGTGAGTGGACCTTGAACAAAAATATTATTAAATTTTTTCTAATTTCTAGTCATAAGGGAGAGTCAATAGGGATGGCTATTGAGACTTGCTTACTTGATTGGAGGATTGAGAAGGTAAGGACTATTACTATCGATAATGCAAGCTCCAACGACGTCGTTGTTTACTACTTAAAGGGTAGGTTCACGAGTTGGAACACCAATGTGATGATTGGAAGGTTCCTTCAAATGAGGTGTGTGACTCACATTATTAATCTTGTGGTAAAGGAAGGATGCAAAGACATAGCTCCCGCCATTGCTCGAGTAAGGAATATCGTAAGGTAATTTTTACATAAGTGCTCATTCTCAATTCCATTGTAAGTTCTAGTAGTTTCTATAGTAAGTTTTGATGTTTAGATGCTCATTGTGATGTACAAGTGCTTATTCGGATGTGCAGGTTCTCAGTTTCATGTTTTAACTTTTGATCTTATTGATTATGTGTCAACTAAGCAATTCTAAGCATTTCATGTTAATTATTAATTCTCAATTTCATGTTAAATTTTTTATCTTACTGATTATATGTCTCATTGCTTGCTAGGTACATTCGGCAATCTCCAGTACGATTGGCAAAATCCAAGCAATGCATAACAGCTGAACGAATTCAAAGCAAGGCAATGTTATTTTTGGATGTGCCTATAAGATGGAATTCGACGTATTTGATGCTTCAATAAGCTTTGAAACTGCATGGAGCATTTTTGAAGTATGATCAACAACATGTGGAATATAGAATTGGCCTTCAGCTTGGTGCAGATGATTTAGTTAATGACAAGTTAGACAATGCAGAGATAATACAAAAAAGAATACCCACTAGATTAGGAGAACGTGAGAGTTCTTACACAATTATTAGAGTGTTTCTATCACATGTACTTTTGTGACATCTAATATGTATATCAAAGAGATCAGCCAACTCTATACCTTTCTTAAGAAGTGGATGTCGAATAAAAAAGATGCACATTTGGCAACAGTGGCCACTAGGATGAAAGAGACGTATAATAAGTATTGGGACGATTTAAGTAAGATGAATCTCCTTCTTCATATTGCACAATTACTTGATCCAAGACGAAAGAGGGAGTTCATGAATATTTCGTGGGATGCCATGTATAAGAAGGAAGATTCGTTAAAAGATGAGACAACAAAAAATGTGAAGAGTGTGTTGCTTGGATTATTCAATGAATATGAAAAGATGTATGGTAATGAAGTTGTACAACAGAGCAAAGATGCAAGTGAAGTGGTTGATGTAGAATATCAAATGACGATGATGAAGTGGATCTTTTTGCTTTGCAAACGAAGCATAAGAATGAGTCTGGCTGTGGTAATACTTTGTCCGAAATGGATAAGTATTTTGGTGAAGCAACTGAAGATGATGTAAAAGAATTTGATACTTTGCGTAGATAGAGGATCAATAGTCAGAGATTTCCCATTCTCTCACATTTGTTAGCGATTCCTATATCCACCGTGGCCTCGGAGTCTGCATTTAGCATCGGTGTGCGTGTAATTGATCAATTTAGGAGTTCTTTGACTCCTGGCATGGTGGAAGCTCTTTTATACACTCAAGATTGGTTGCGCTTATCCTCTACGAAAGTTGATATTGAAGAAGATCTAGATAAGTTAGAAAACTTTGAAATGGGTAACGTAATTTGATTTAGTACTTATTGTTTACTTGGTTTTTTGTTATTTGTTGAATACACTAACTTTCGAATCATTATAATCTCATATTTTGTGAAGGGGAATGATGCGTCTGAAAATCGGAGTCATGCTCAAGAGAACATCTGTTGACGATACTTGTTTACTCTTTTTTTATTTCATCTTCTCCTGCCTATTCAAAACTTATAAATCAATATATCTTTTGTTCATATATGTTTGTTCCTCTGTAATTGAGATAAGATCATTGAAGAAGGATAATAGTTTCTGATATAGTATATGATATAAGCTTTGTGATTGTTAATCTGGACACTTCTAAGTTCTAACATTTTTATGATTGTCTTCATAATCGTCGTGCATCATGACCACCAATTTCTTTCTTTCTTTCTATTTCTTACTTTTATGATGATCTATCTAGGATCCATGGGATGAAGTTTGGGAAGCTGTTGAAAAAACTTCGTGGCCACACTTCTATTATCAATTGTGCAATGACGACAACTATGTTATTATCATTTTCTATGGAGAGGAGGCTGGCTCTACATTTAGGGTTTCCAAAAGTCTATGTTTATTGTTTGCTTTTGTTTTGTAATCGTCTAAGATGTTCATTGTTTATGTAACTTCTTGTGTTATCGTCTATCTTTTTTCTTAATGTAATGTAATTACGTAACTTGCATTTAACGGCTTAGACTCTCAAGTTTGATGACTTGATATGATATCGACAATCTCCATGTATGAGAGCAAGTGACTGTTATAATTGATTATAGATATGCCGCATCGATCCATGTTTCCTGTTCACTTGTTATTATTGGTAGCATGGTATGCAGGTTTCCTATAATTCGGTTTCGGTTTGTAAAATTCGGTTTATCACGCTTGTTCGGTTTTCGGTAAACCGAATTAGTTCGGTTCGATTTCTATTAGTTTCTTTTTTTCAAGAAATTGAATTTTTTTCGGTTAACTGAAACCGAAATAATTTTTGATAATTAACCAGACTCTCACCCCTAGTGCAAAGGACTTAAGTCTCGATTCTAGACTAATTCCACAAGTCTACAAAAGAACTGACGCAAACTAGCCAAGACAAAGCCGCACACAGTTAGCAAAGAAAATTTTTAAGTAGTCTATTCAACCCCCCTCTCTCCAACCCCCCTCCAGGCTACATTGTGAGACTTTGAGAATCACAATTGGTATCAAAGCCTAACTTTCTAAACTTTATAGTTATTGGAAAGGAAAGGCCTATTGTCTTCTTGATTTACTTGCAAAGAAGTTACTCACAGTTTATTTTGTGAAGGAAGAATGGCACCTCCAAAGCTACCTAAGTGTCTTAACAGTGGAGAACCACCAGCATGCTCATTTGATAAGTTCAACCATTGGAAGCTAACGATGCTTGCTGATTTGGACTCAATAGATGAAAGGATGCAAGACAGTGTCATTAATGGCCCTTTTCTTCAAAAGACGAAGGATCCAACAGATGCATCCAAAGAGATAGACAAGCCCAAAGCTCAATGGACAAAGGATGAGTGGGATCTTGTGCTGGTGGACAGAAGTGCAAGAAATCAAATCTTTAAAGCCCTAGATGATGACATGTTTGAGATTATGGTTCACACTACCACAGCAAAGGAGGCCTGGGACGCTATGCTGCTGAGAAATGAAGGACTTTCGACAACAAAGAAGTCAATCTCAAGTTCATGAGATCCCTTGGTGAAATCTTGAGTGCCACGACTATTACAATTAGAGAATCAAGGGATCTGGCCAAAATGTCACTTGCTCAACTATGCGGTGTGCTGTACACTTCCAATCTTGAAGTGGAGTACAAGAAGCAATTAGGTGAAGCAAGGAAGAAGACTCTGGCCTTCAAAACTTAAGAAAATATTCTAAAATCAATGGCTGAGCAAGATACCACTGCAACATCATCTATAACTGAACAGTATGTTTGTGAGAAGCTTGCCTTAATAGGGAAGAAGTTCAGAAAGCTCTTCAAAAAGAAAAATTTTAAAAAGGGGCTGTAGCCAAGCCAAAAGAAGCTGAGACGGAGGTATGCTACAATTGTGGCAAGTCAAGACACTTTGTTGCACAATACAGATGAGCTCCATAGGAGTCTACTGCATAGAAAAATAAGAAAGACTATAGCAAAGGCAGCTCTGGCAGAAAAGAAAAAGGCAAGGTCTATGCAGCAAAGACGTGGAGTGAGACAAATTCAAATGATGAAGAAACGATTTTAAATGCTCAATTCTGTCTCATGGACAGAAGTGAGGACAGACAACAGGTATTTGATTTCTCTACTTCTGATGCTTTAGTAGAGAAACTAAAAGAGGCTCTTCAAGAGACCTTAGAAAAATTTATTTCTTTGACAAGGAAAAATAAAGAAAACCTTGAGTTGATTGTAATTTTTAGAGAAAAATATAGTCTAGCCTGTGACGAAATTGAAAAGAAGTCAAATGACTTACTTGTGGTAAAAAATTAACTCAAGGAATAAGATAAGAAGGTGAAATTTCTCACTGAATTGCTGAAAAACCTCGCCAAGAAGAATGTAGAGTTGCAAAAATAGGTTGATGTATGGAATGGAATGACCATGGATCTTCATAAAATATTGATCATGGGTCAATCCTCATACGATCGATCTTGTTTGGGATACAAAAGCTGGGTAAAAGAAGGCGAATGCCTAAAAGGTAAAAAAATCCATACAACCAGCAAGGTTAAGGCTGAAAAGCCACCTGCAAATATTTTGCAGAAGGCTGAGACTTCTACTGTAGAGGCAGCGCAAAAGAGTAAGCCTCGACAACTTAAACAAAGAAGTCTGATCACTCTACTGCAAAGGCAAAGTAGAAGGTAATACAGCCTCAAAAGGTACAAGGAGCCAACTAGAAAGAAAAATATTCCAAAGGAACATTTCCTATAGTTATCATGTACCATAGTATGTACCTAACTACTCAGTATGGAACAAAAATTCCACTATTTCATGGAAGAGACCATATCAAATACCCTACTACACCTGTGGGATACAGTATATGGAACAAAACAGACGAAAATAGCAAGGTCAAAGGTCATATGCTATACATGTGGGAAACATGGCCAAAAAGCTTTCGAGTGCAGGGACAATACACCAGAAAATCATCCAAGTATGGATGCCCAAAACTAACAAATGAGGACCCATACATAGTTTATGTAGAATTTTACGAAATAATTTTTAGAGTTGTATACAAGAAGTTATAGATTTAAACGTGTCAAAGGATCATGTTGGACAGAATCCAGGAATAAACCACTTTGATCCCGAAACAACTCAAAATGTTCACAAACACTTCTAATGATGATAAATATATAAAATCATCATAATGGACTATCAAACTAAGTATCAAAGATTTGGCACCATCACATAATATTACTATGACGATTTTTCAAGAAGTACGAACAAATATTCTTAACTTCATAACGTGAATAATCATTCACAAGAGTATGTCTTAATACGCATATTCTATTATATTATAGGACTCGGAGATGCTGCTCGTTGTCACTTAAGGACGAGGCTAAACATGTGCATATGTAAACTGTGATAAAAGGTAACGTTTAGATTTATAATGTGTGAAGATGCTTATTATTATACCATGAGTATAATAATATGCACTGGAATCTTTGGACGTAGTCACTAAATATGACTGACGTAAAATACTGACTACAACTGTTGTGTGTTGTGTGCTAAATACTGAGTACTATGAAGTGTTGATGCATGGTGTGTGTTATGCCTTGTTTGCTGGTATAATGAGGGTGAATGTGTGAAAGGAGTGTAAAACCATAAATTGGTGAGATATCTCTGTGGTATAAAACACAAAAAGCATTGTGTCTGTCGTTTGTGTTATACAGTGACTTGGTGGTGACATTCTTTCATCGACCCTATGAGATTGTTTCGGTATGAGGGTATCTCACTGTAGGAGACCCTGGGCTCCGATTTGGCTGATCCCTTTTCGCGGATGTCCCTTTTGCTAAAGGTAAAGCTAAAGAGAGCTTACTTATGAAATTGAATAAGTCTCACCAAGGACACCATTATAACATTGAGAGTATTTATTGTCTATCGTCTCTGTATGATAGATATGACGGCGAGTATAACACAGTATTGAGCAAAGTGCTAAGTGCAGCAGTGCGTGAGACTTCGACTGGGAACCTATCGTGTCACAGTATCATTGCCTCAGTTTGTTTGCTATAGAGGTCTTGACTGCCATACCATAAGGGATATGACAATAGTAAATGACGTTGATAATGTCTGGAGTGTCAATTGACGTATGGTTTCAAGTGTTGTTACATGATGTTAAATGAGCTTATGTGACTAGGGTGAAATCACTGGTATGCTTGTGATGATAATTATGAATGTTAGATTGACATGATAATTCAAGAGTGTTGGATCAAAGGATCCAAGTGATCATTTCCGTTTTTTTTTTTCCTTACCTTTTTCTCTTGTGTAACCCTTAGTAAGGGGGCCGACACGTTATTGAGCTTCTATAGCTCACAGTTACTATTTTCTGTGTCTTTCTTCTTCTCTTTGTTATAGGAGCAAGACTTGGAGGAGAAGTGTGATCTAAGATTTGATGCTAGATGAACTTATGTGTGGAAAGAATTCTGATCTTAGAAAGAGATGTAAATTCCCCTGAAAAGGTGATATTCTGAGTTATGATTGAGTGCATCAAAAGTTTCTAAACTAATGATGTATAAGTGAACTTATGACTAAGCCAGGATGTGATGAGTATACTTGGCTGGGGCAGTGGTCCCTAGCGGCAGTAATGCCGCGTGGATTCTTATGAAAAGGTCAGAAAAAGTTAGGGCGTTACAATAGAAGACCTTCAGGATCTTCTACAAGTGCCCAACAAAGGGAAACCCACAGTTTCAGAGGACACCATCAACAATGGCAGGCTGGCTATGCTCACTGAAGAGTTCACAGATGCCAACATTCGCACAATGAAAAAGAATCTGTTATAGCTCACAAACTATAGGCAAACATTGTGAAGAAGGCAATCATGTCAAGGAAATTTTCCAAAGACCAAATTACAACGGATCAACAGGAGATGATGCGCGCCATATTGATAAACTCTAAACCTAATTGGGTAAAGTTGTTGATGAAGCATCTTGCCAAGCCAGTACAGGACAGGGAACTGCTCTCTGGAGAAATTCTCAACATCCTCTTGAAGGCAGAACTGAAGTTATCAAACAAGAAAGGAAGGCCTTGGACAGTCTTCAAGCAAATAGAAAATCAAGAAGATTAGCAAACAGCCCAAGGGGTTTGCCAAAAAAGGGAAGGCAACGCAGACCACTTCTATGGCCTCAGATCAACCTCTGAAGGAAGTGGTCGACAAGGCAAGGGAGGCAAATAGGAAAACTCCAATGAAATTCCTTGCAGCAATGGCCTCGGCTGCAAATGCCCAGGCTATAAAGGCCCTTACGACAAAACAAAAGGTGTAGCAGAAGTGCAATACCCCAAGGAAATGCTTAAGTGGTTTGATAGTCCTACCTTTAAAAACAAGGTGCACCTTCCTTTTCGGTAGCCCATCACTTTAGAACTCCGCAGTTAAGCTGCTCAACGTGGAGAAATCCTGGGATGGGTGATCTCCTAAGAAGTTTCCCTGGGCATGCGAAAGTGAGGCCAAAGCACACTGAAAGGACTAGTGTTGGTCTTTGGGGCCAGTTGTTAGCCTGAAAACCAGTAAGACAAGCCAAGAGAAAAATGGTGGTTCAAAAATCTGAGGAAGCAGAGGAGGAAGTCTCCAACACCCCAAGAAAACCAACAATGAAAACAATTGCAGAGGAGGAAGTCATTCAACCACTGAAGGACTCGACTGCACAAGATGCTGGTGTGGATGAGCAAGCACTTTCTACTACAGAAGAACAAGAAATGGTAGAAATGCTGAGAAGCAGCCCAAAACAACACCAGTTCTTACTCAAACATCAATAGAGACCTCAGATGGAGGTCCGGTGGGTGATATAGTCCATATTTTCACAACAGATGTGAAAATATCCCTGGTAACTATGGAATAAGGAAGATCTTCAAAGTTGATACCTCCCAAAGACCCTACAATAGCAGTATTCCATTATTTCAATCTAGCACAGTAATTTCTGAAGGCTGGCGGATGAGAACCTAATGGATCTTATCAAACAAGCCCAGCAAAACTATTCAGAAGTCCGAGATTGACCAATGGCGCAACTGCAGAAGGAGCTGTTTGCTAAGGGATACGGTAGAAAGGAGATCGCAGACATAGAAGCAGATCTTATGAGAATTCAGTCTCATCAACCAATGACAACAATAGCTGCACTAAGGATTATCACTTCAGAAAATGTTGCCGCTCAGACAACAACAGCCAATCGTCCCAGCGTCTACTGCAAGCATGGACCTCACCGTTCTGTAGACGGAGGCACCCTCTATTGCAACTATGATATGGTCGACTAAACCTCAACAATAGAAAGAGAGCCTCGACCTACCACAACAACGGACAAAGCTGAGATTGATGCTGCTTTGAAAAGGGTCCTTGCTACAGAAATAAGAGTGAACAGGCATATGGCAAAGATAAGAAAACTTCTAGGATTCCCTGAAAAAGAGGCTATGCTTGATCTATTTAGGAAGGAAAACAAGTTGCCTCCAAAGAGAAAGAGCACAGAAAAAAGACCTAAGCTTATTCCCTCTAGGCCTACCATTAGATATAGAATAAATCCTGATGGAATAGAACGAAACTGGGCATAGTCGATCAAGTAAACGATTCTGAAAAGGAACAGGTTGCTTAGATCCAAAGAAAGTATGCAGCAAAGAAGAAGAGGCCTGACCAAGCCTACATTCTGTTCAATGGAACTATGGAAATCGAGGACTCTGTTGACAAGTTTGCAAGACTTTGCACTGCTCATATGTAAGAAGTTAAGTTTATGTACTCTGAGAAAGTTGAAGCCGAGCTCAAGAGGTTGGTGTACAAACATGTACGTTTGGCCACTGAAGAGATCTATAATTATCTCTCTCGACCCACCACTAGCAGACCTCCTTCTCCCACAGATGACAATGATGATGACAACCACAATGACAGCCTACTATAGACGATGCAGACAATGATGATGCAATGATAGATGAAGTGGACAAGGAAAGTTCTATTCAAAAGGATATGCAGACTGAAGTATAGGATCCAGAAATCGAGGAACCAACTGCAATAACAGAGGATGCCACAAAGGATCCCATCAACTCAAAGGAAGCGATGATTGCAGAACCGGATATTCCGAAGTCTGTAAACGAAGCTGTACAAGAGATTAAAGAAGAGGCCACCAAAGAGCCTATAGACAAGACAACAAAGGATTAATGAAGTTCTCAGCAAAGAAACGAGTCACGCATCTCCTCCTAAGGACTCTGAAACTGCTCCTCCACCAGAAGAGATCATTCTTGTTGACGATGAAGAATCACATGTCATTACTGTAGTAGAAGAGGCCCCTACTACACCTGGAATAACATAGGAAGTGACCTCTGGTGCCATGACCATGAAACAACATACAAAACATCTATTGGGTGATACTCTGGTCTCTCAAGAGCACAATATCACCCATAATAAGCTGATCAAATGGTCTCTCCCCTCAACATCACCTTCACTCCCATTCCACCTTTAGCATACCTACTACCACTAGAGATCCCTCATCAGTAGGCTTTGCACAAGCCTTTCTATATGGATCAATCTCCAATGTGCCAATGACTCCCAGAATGGCTGCAAGGAGTCTAAGAAAGGCATTCAATGAAGCCAAATGATCTATGGCTCCTAAAAAATCCAAGATTATTATGGGGTTGTCAAAGAAGCCACCAACACCCAAACCTGAGTCAGATACCTCCACCATCAATCATAGACTGCTTCAGTTAGAGCACGACATTCATGATATGCACAACTGGAACAAAGATACATTCCAGGACTTGATTGAAAATCTTTAACCAGTTGCAGAAGAGATGGAGGCTGAGAAGGAAGAGATGTATAAGATGTTTCGAGACCTTCACGAAATGACGAGTTCACTTGGTCAGTGGCTCCTAAAGGAGATCAAAAAGAGCAACAGCAACAATCTGCAATAATAATTTAGGAATGCCTCAGCCCTTAATTGATAAAGGAGCTCACAAACAACACAGGTCAGGCACCTCCAAGGGACTCTATAGGCAACACGGAACCAACTTAAGTAGCACATCAAGAATAATGACGAACGCATAATGCTTCTGAAGAACATGGTTCAAGTCAAGACCAACAGAGCTATTGTAGCTCAGGCTACCATGACTGCAGAACTCAAAGCTCTCAGAAAGGCAATTGAGGCTCTATCTAAAGAGCTCAAAGCCAAAAGGACCTTTCCTCCCCTTAATGATAATAACAAAAAGGGGGAGAAAGATGCAGAAAAAGAGGGCAAAGACAAGGATGCAGACATGAGTAAGAAGAGGCATGCAGACGAGAAAGCTAACTCTAATGCTCAGGGGAAAGATGTCCCGAAACGAAGAAGGACTTTCAAGGAAGCAAAAGATGCAGGCAAAGAGCGCAAAGACAAGGATGCAGATAGGAGTAAGACGAGGTTTGCGAATGAGGAAGTTGACTTTACTACTCAGGGGAAGGATGTCCAGAAAAGAAGAAAGACTTTCAAAGAACCCTCAAAATCTCAAGGGAAGGCTACCAATAGCAGGGATAAGGACAAGGATAGACATGAAAGGCACAAGAAGAGATCCAGGTCGAGGTAGCACCACAGGGATACAAGGGACAGATCAAAATCTCCAAGGAATAAATGAGAGCATGATGCAAACCAGCATAAGCACAGCCAATGAGAGGGACATAGAGACTACAGGGGTTATAGAGGTTATAGAGAAGGAAGGTAATTTTCTTCAACATAGTTACAACGCCCTACAATCGTTTAGTTTTTCTTCTGAACTTTTGTTGTTTCAGAAAATTCTTCAAAAGCAATTTCTTTGTAAGTTTCATTTATTTTCAAGTAGTAGTAGTGATCTTGCTATTTTTAAAATTGGAGATTTGTTATCATCAATTTGGGAAGAGATCGTTAGAAATTTGCAATCCCCCCACTTGTATAGAAATTGATGAACAAAACTCTAGATTAGGACATATTCATAGTCAACCACTTAGGTGGAGAACTAGGATAGTTAGATGTAGTCTAGGATGTAATTAAGCAGAGTAGCAGAGGATCATAAATGGGAGGCCATTCTGATCACCTAGATGTTGTCAACATGAAAGGTACTAGAGAGCGCTTGGTATGAATATGGAACGAAAATAAACCACAAATCTGTCAGGATCTAGGATCAAAGTCTCAGGATCAAGGCCATGTCACAAAATACAACAGAGTGGGTGCAACAGAGTTGGCTTGTAGGAGAGACAGAAGCACAACGGACTGGGGATGCAGCAGGGCTGGTTGGTGAACGGATAACGATCTGGGAAATGATTATATCGAGGATTTGAGGTTTAAAATCTGTACGAGGTTGAAGCCTGTTGTGAGGGAAACCTATCAATATCACTAAGGATAATTGTAACGCCTCGACTTTCAATTATTTATGAATGATACATATGACGTCACTTGCACTGGGCCCAACACCTCTGCTTGGACAAAACTATACTTCCTGACTTAGTCCTAAGAATTAAGCTAAGTTCACTTATACATCATTAGTTTAAAAACTTTTGATGCACTCAATCATAACGCAGAATATCATCTTTACAGCGGAATTTACATCTCTTTCTAAGATCAGAATACCTTTCACACATAAGCTACATCTATCATCAAATCTTAGGTCACACTTCTCCTTCAAGTCTTCCTCCTGTAACAAAGAGAAGAAGAAAGACATAGAAAAATAGTAACCGTCAGCTATAGGAGCTCAATAACGTGTCGGCCCCTTACCAGGGGTTACAAGAGAGAAGAAGGTAAGAAAACAAAAGGGAAATGATCACTTGGATCCTTTGTTCCAGCACTCTTGAATTATCATGCCAATCTGGCATTCACAATTATCATCACAAGCATACGAGTGATTCACCCTAGTCACATAAGCACACTTAACACCACCTAACAACGCTCGAAACTACGTGCCCATCTACACTCGAGATATTATCAACGTCATTTACTACCGTTATGCCCTTTATGGTATGACAGTCAAGATCCCGTATCAAACAAACTGAGACAATGACACTGTGACATGACAGGTCCCCAATCCAACTCTCATGCATTGCTACACTTAACAGTTCACTCAAGACTTTGTTATACTTATCATTATATCAATCACCCAGAGATGACAGACAATGATGCCCTCAACGTTCTAATTGTGCCCATGGTGAGACTTATTCAATTTCATAAGTAAGCTCTCTTCACCTTTAGCAAAAGGGATATCCACGAAAGGGGATCAGCCAAACCGGAATCCAGAGTCTCCTGCTGTGAGATACACTCATATCAAAACGACCTCACAAGGTCGATGAAAGAATGTCACCATCAAGTCACTGCATAATACATGCGACAGACACAATGTTTTTTCTGTTTTATGCCACGGAGTTATCCCATCATATATGGATTTACACTCCTTTAACTCACTCATCCTTTTTATTCCAGCAAACAAGGCATATCACAAACACGCAAATAATCTTATAACGGCACACAGCAAGTGATAGACTCTAAGGTAGGTCGAAACAAATTTTATGTCAAATACAATCAATGACTACGACCAAAGATTCCAAAGCATATTATTATACTCAGGGTATAATAATACGCATTGTCACACACAATAAATATAAACGTTACCTTTTACCACAATTCTTCGCATGCACATGCTCAGCCTCGTCCTTAAGTGACAACGAGCATCGTCTCCAAGTCCTATAACATAATAGGATACGTGTATTAAGACACATCCTTGTAAATGATTGTTCATCTTACGGAGTTAAGCATATTTGTTCATACTTCTTGAAAAACCATCATACTAATAGTATGTGGTGGTGTCAAGCTTTGAGAAAAGTTTTTAATACTTATTTTGATAGTCCATGATAATGATTTTATGTATTTATAATCATTAGAAATGTTTGTGAATATTTGGAGTTTTCGGGGTCAAAACGGTTCATTTTCGGATTCTATCCAACATGACCCTTCGACACGTTTAAATCTATAACTTCTCTTATCAAGCTCAAAAAATTATTCTGTAAATTCAACATAAACTAGACTCTATGAAATTTTCATAAAATTTAAGTTTCTATCATGAAACCTTACCAATAATAGCAATTTATTCATTCAAGTTTATATTTTCTGCCAGATCAGACAGTTTAACGTTGTTTCACTAATCAGTTCATAAATCCTTGCATACAACTCCAAATCTAGATTTTTAAATTGTTCTAGAAACTACACTTCAAGCGCTTTCTATTGACATAGGGCTCCAGATCAAGTCATGATGTGTATGAAGTCACACATCGTTTCGTTATTCTAAACATTTGTTTTTATTCCCTTTAAAATGTTTAAATTGCATTTTTAGTGTCGTTTCACCTTGGAATGCTGGTACTACTGTGTTTTGATGTTTTATGGCAGATTGGCATGGAATTTGAAGCAAAAAGGAAGAAGAATGAGGAGAATGGAAATCCATGAACT
>JAOVYX010015269.1:0-21858 GCA_035668315.1 Drosera spatulata
CATTGAAGGAAGTTATGAAATAGGAAATTCTATATCAATGCACGTTAGCAGAATTAAATTCTTGTAACCATGTAATAAATCACTGTTTCTCCTACCAAAAAGAATTTTCATCAAAATCAAACAGTGGTCTCCAAAAATTAAATTGTACTTGGAATGCTGCAGCAGCAGCAAAACTACCTGTTTGACATCTTGCATTGCGAAACAGTCCATCTGTTATGGCCGGAACTTTTTGTTAGGTCGGGAAACAACATAAATCATTGACAGACAATATGCATGATTTTATATTGCACCGAATACAAAAAGTTGAGACAATGTGCTCTGGCTGAGCAAGAGGCCAAACTTGTAGGTTTTGCTCTGGCTACTGTTACCTTGTATTTAAGGAGTCCTTGAGGAACTAGTAAGTAGTAGTTGTTGATTGTGGCTTGTTTGGATTATGAAGACTGGAATCTGGATGTAGAGTTGTAAGTTATATTCTTGATATTTTGTTGCTATGGCAATGCTTCTGCAGGTTAGGGCGCTTTTTGTAGAGTGGCTTCGTGTCTGTGAACTTCCTCCTGGAAATGATGCAGCATGCACACATTATATTTCACAGTTGCACCAAAATGGACTACTGAAAGGGGATGAGACATCAGACCGCTTTTTTCGTATCATTTTGGTATTTTTCGCCTTCAATATTTGCACGATCATAACTGCCATGTCATCTGCTTTAACCCTTTTTTGCTATTCAGGATTTATCTGTGAAACATTGTCTGAACGCTGAGGTGAAAAGTTCGGGCGCCTTGCAGTTGCCTCAACAAGGGCAGCATCTGTCCTTTTTTGCAATTGATATATGCGCAAAGCTAATATTTTCAATCCTCAAGGTATGCTCATATCCTTGTGATGCTGAATTGCTACAATTAGATGTTCCCTTTTCTAATTCATATCTTGTTTTATCTTTTAGTATTATCCTGCAGACCAGGGATCCAGCAAGTTCTTCCTATTACCCAAGGTTTGTACCTTGACACGAACTTGTCTCTCTCTTTCCCAGGCTATGTAGTAAGTAACAATCTCATCAGCAGTGTATGCCTTTTTTAGACTCTCAACCATGTTCTATCATGGGGCAGATTTTAGCTGTAATTGTGGGTTCCATTCAAAAAGATGCCGATGAGAACAAAACATCCTTCAATCCCAGGCCATATTTTAGGTTGTTCATAAATCTGTTGTTAGACATCGGTGTGCTCGATCCTATTCACGATGGAGTGAACTTTCAGGTATCTTATACTTTATTGCGAGTGAGTTGTCATGTCTTTATCTTTCATCATATAAATTCTGATTGTAAATTTCCAGGTTGTAACAGCATTTGCAAATGCTTTTCATGCCTTGCAACCGCTAAAAGTGCCTGCATTCAGGTTAGAGTCAATCATTACGTGTGTAGATAATTGAACACCGGATGTTTGAGTAATATGATGTTGTTCGTGTACAAATGTTGAATCAAGCTCCAATGCATAAATGTTGCAGAGTGTTTATTTTTCCTTTGTGTGTGCCGAAGATATTATCGAATAAGTCTGCGATGTATGTTTTTATTGCCAACAAAGATGCATTTTTTCTGTATCTGCTCGAGCATATGGGCATCACATGTCTGGAAATGAGTCTTGCTTTACTGTTTTGTAGTTGCCACATCTATTTTCCCTCTATTCCAATGACTAGTGTAACCTAATCATATATTGACATTGTGTGGTTAGATTTTGTATACTAGAGAAAGCTCAGTGTTTTTCTCGGGAAAAAATTGAGTGAGTTCAATAAACTGTAGGATGAGAATATGTAAAGGTAAAACCTTCAATTTTGTAGATCTTGTTGCTCTGAGGCATAAGGAGTCCTTTAAGGTTGCTAATTGTCATCTGGGTGGATGTTGAATTGTTCTTTGGCCTTCACTATGATGAAAATACATTTTCTTTTACATTATATAGTACTAGGCGTAAAATATTCAAGGATTAGGAGGCATGGAGTATCAAATAAGCACCCAGTTTACTTATGCTCCTATCTCGCACCCGGGACTGCCACTTTCAATCTACTCATTTGTTTTGTTAGAAGGATAAGTGGACTGATAACTTTCCACACGGAAGTACTTGGTCTTACACCAAGCCAAATCTAGCTTTTGGCATGTGGTACACTAGTTAGTCAATTATCCTTGACCCATTATTAGTACCCAAGTATTGTAGCACTAAATGAGTGCATAACATCTCTACCTTCTTTTAACATGATGTCATTGTTTGAGATGAAGGTATTCTGGCATTCACAATTATTTCCGCATTAAAATTAACGGTATTTTTTCCCCCAGTTTTGCATGGCTTGAACTGGTTAGCCACAGAACTTTCATGCCTAAACTCCTCTCTGGAAATTCTCTGAAAGGTTGGCCCTACCTTCACCGTCTGTTGCTGGATTTATTCCAGTTCATGGAGCCATTCTTGCGAAATGCTGAGCTCGGGGATCTGGTTTGCTCCTTAACAGAAGTTTATGCTTTATTCAATTTTGAGATTCTCTGATTGCTTTGAAATTAACTGCAACTTGTGTTGCTTCCGTGAAGATTCGCTTTCTGTACAAGGGAACCTTGAGAGTGCTGCTCGTGTTGCTGCATGATTTTCCAGAATTCTTGTGCGACTATCACTTCAGCTTCTGTGATGTAATCCCTGCAAGCTGCATACAGATGCGGAATATTATCCTTAGTGCCTTTCCTCGGAATATGAGGCTACCAGACCCTTCTACTCCTAATTTGAAGGTACAAGTCATAGATTATGATTAATTTTTTTTCCCATGGCGGACCAGGAAAACACAATATTTCAGGATCAAATTGCTTAATCCAAAGCTTGTCAGTTCAAAATTGTTTCCATTTAGCTACTCCCCATTAGTTTTTCGGAAGCCATAACAAGAACTTGCTGCAGATTGATTTGCTGCAAGAGATGGCCCAACCTCCTCGAATTCTGTCAGAGGTCGATGCGGCTCTTAAAGCAAAGCATATGAAGGCTGATGTTGATGAGTACCTCAAGGTAAATAACAGTTCCATAAAGTAAAATTGCTTTATGGAATCTATCTTGGATCTGATTTGCCTTTTCCCCATAGACGCGGCAACAGGGTTCTTCCTTCCCCAATGATCTGAAGCAGAGGCTACTCCTTGTACCGAATGAGGCTTCCAAAGCTGGCACTCGTTATAATGTACCTCTTATCAACTCTCTCGTGCTTTATGTGGGAATGCAGGTACTGTTCTATCATTCTGTTTTTCTCTCATCAAAAAGTGGTAATCTTGAAAGTTTTGGTTTTGATAGAAGTACAATACCTGGTTTTACGGAATATAGTTCGTGAGTCGTGATCATGCTACTGGGGAAAAAAGGAAATCAATGTTGTTTGACGAGGAAATACAAACTCTATCTCTTGCGGCCATAACCCACCCGATTCTAGTTCTGTCTGCTTTTGTTAGAGACACTCGGACAAGGTTGTGAGCATGATCTCTCGCACTAAATATATTATTGTCTTGGCGTCCCCACGAAGGCTGTCCTTGTTGGTGATGGTTCTAATTCGTGCCTTATATTCTTTCGGCCTTCTCTCGTTAACATTGATGGATTTTGAGACAGGCAGGCCCATATTTCAATCTCTTATACGACCCATAAGCCTTTTTCTTTTGGGTGTGGGGGAGGGGTGGGGATGCGTCTCTTTCTCACACTATTGTGTGTGCGTGGGATTTTTTTTCCCTCAATTTTGTTTCTTATTTTTTTGTGTTTTTTATATCCGTGGTATCCTTGATGTTGATTGAAACATGTTATGGAATTTTTGTCCTTTCTGTAGGGATTAGAAGGCCTTGAACTCAAATATGTCATGGGTCTGTTCCATAAATTGTGCTTATGGATGCATGACCTTCAACCAGAGTCTTCAATCTCTTAGATCTAGCCTATGTTTTTAACCCACTTCCCATGGCCTTCTCTGCCGAAGGAATTGCTAGGTGGCTGCATTTTCTACATTTTTTAGTCAATGTGTTTTCCAGCTCATCTAGTAATTTGAACTGTCTCGTGTTGCACAACCAGGCCATTCAGCAACTGCAACCACGTAATTCGCTTCAGCAGCAGTCAGTGAGCAGCAGCCTTTTGGTGGAGGCGGCTGCAGATATTTTTCTAACATTGATCGTGGATTTGGATACGGAAGGGCGCTACCTTTTCCTCAATGCAATGGCTAATCAATTGCGTTATCCAAACAATCATACCCATTATTTCTCCTACATCCTTCTCCACTTGTTTCACGAGACTCATCAGATGGTGAGTTACCTGTTTTATAAAGTAAATGTGTTCTCTGTTTGAATAATCTGGAAGGTGGTAAAGCGTTCTTATTTTTTGTCTACTAGTGTCAACAATGTCGGGAGGTACTTTAGCTCTATGATTTCCTGACATTTTGATGGAGCACCTTCGAAATAGAAAGCGATGTTGAAGTCGACCGACTTGACCCCAATGCAACTAGAGTTAGAAGATTGTACTTCTGTCTCACCTCTCTGTCTGAATACCCCGTAGTTTTTACTGTAAATGGCTATCCTCTTCCCCCTGTCCTTTTGCTCCTTGGTTGAGTGAATTGCCCTGTTTGGTTATTCTTGTCCGGTGCTTATTTCGTTAACTAGCCAGGAAGTGACACCATCTACGAGTGACAGAACACATTTTTAGTGCAATGGGATATCTAAAGGGATTCAACATTTCTGATAGACTTTGGCCGGATAATGTGATTGTTGCATACTAGGGTACATGAGAAACTAGCCGTTGTATAATTAACCTTGCTTTCTCTTCACTCAAAACTATTTGCAGGAAATTATCCAGGAACAAATTACTAGAGTGCTGCTAGAACGACTTATTGTTAATCGGCCTCACCCATGGGGACTCCTCATCACCTTCATCGAACTCATTAAGGTCTGCCTTTCTTCCTCGCTGGCTTGACGTGACTCGGTTTCTAAACGTTTGTTTTGGCAAATCTCATCTTTTCTTGTGCCTGTATATCAGAACCCGAGATACAATTTCTGGAGCAAATCCTTTACAAGATGCGCACCTGAGATTGAAAAGCTGTTTGAGTCAGTCTCCAGATCATGCGGGGGTCCAAAGCCGGTTAGCGATAGTATGGTTGGCACTGTAGGGCTTGCCGATGCTGCGCACTGAGACGTGTAAAATCCTGTAGCATTTCATTTAGAATATTTTACCTCCCATTTCCATCGCCGGAATTGTGCATATGTAGTAATTTAAATTCGTTAACCCTCCGCTGAATATCAGAACCGGCCTTGATGGAATTTTCGCTCCGTTCTGTACAGAATGCCGATTGTAGGTACTGAATCAATGATATTGAATGTTTTAACCAGCAGACTGAGTTCTGCAAGATTAGGAACAGCGTTCGACGTTTTCATGCTTACAACACCTGACATGTACCCCATGTTTTGCAATTGCTAGACTAGTAAATTGACATCAGCTTCAGCCATGTTGTGCTCTTCGCAGCGTGCATCTTTTCTGAAATCTTTTCCACCTTTGACATCTCCGCCAGCATCGAGTGTCTTTCATGTTTCTTCCGGTTCTCTGCTTCTGTCTTCACGCAGTCGATCCTCTCTAACGCCCTTGCTCATTTTTCCTCCAGCAGCTTCTGCAGCCATGACATTGACGTACAGTTTAGTGGGTTGTTTTGGAACTCAAATTGGTCTGCTCGTATTTTCCTGTACACCTCGTAGTTTCTCATCTCTTCTTTTGCCTTCTGAATCTGTCGCAGCTCCCACTCTT
This sequence comes from Drosera spatulata, assembly GCA_035668315.1. Taxonomy (NCBI): domain Eukaryota; kingdom Viridiplantae; phylum Streptophyta; class Magnoliopsida; order Caryophyllales; family Droseraceae; genus Drosera; species Drosera spatulata. The sequence goes on from JAOVYX010015269.1 coordinate 5,766, forward strand.
CTATCTTGGCCTCCTTCCTCGACAGCCTGCCATCCAGAATCAACAGTTATATGTTAGTCGTCGTCGTGTTCTATCTTCAAGTCAAGTTGCAATCCTGTTTTTGTGTACAATGTATAACACGATGTGTGACTGGTTGCTGTGTAGAGTGACTCCTCGTGGAATTGGCCGCTAATTCTTATTAGAATGAGTTGGCCCTCGGCTACAGATTTGATCGGCGTAGCAATACGACAGATGCATGTAATATATGATTCTACAAGAGACAATTGGAGAGTTGTGGGGAAGCTTACCTATTCTGGAGGTGATCGTCCCTGGCCTTCTTCCACGAATCGATCTTCTGCTGGTTTACTTCATCAAGAAACTCAGCATATGGTTTCGGCCTACCCATGATGCTATCACGATCATCATCATCATTCTCATCGTCCCTGACTGCCTACAGTGTCATCTCCCTTGAGTTCTTCGCCGACTCATACAAAATCGAGATCGTGCTCCCACTCTTTCTGCTCCCGCTTTCGTCCTTCTACGCTCCTTCACCCTCCTCTACTGTCATTACATCATCAAATGAGACTCTCAAGTATCCAAATTCAAACAACAAGAATGAATTTCAATGAAGAAGATGGAGTCACACCTTCATAGTTGTGCTTCTCATTAGCAATGGAAGTATTTCCTTCATTTCTTGATCCAAAACGGGATAAAGTACTATGAGTCTGAAGATTTACCACGAAAAAGACCAAGAAACAATAACAGTTAGATGAAGTCAGTTGTGTTCAGAGAACCCATTTCATCTACGAAGCAATTCAAGAAAGTGAAGCAATTCAAGAAAGTAACGCCGCAAAAGAACCAGAATAGAGAAACAGTAATCTTGAACCCTGAAATCCTTGATCATGAATCTGGAATTACCGCGTAAAAACAACAATCCAGTTGCCAAAACGTATCGAATCATCAATTCTTTGATTCGGGTATTAGCTTGATCATCCAAGAAACAGAATCTGAAGCAGCTGAAAACCCAATTCACATCGAGAAATGGGTTCAAGAAAGTTGTCCAACGAGAAAAATCAAGTGAAATCAAAGAATCGAACCTTATGAATCGAAGAAAGCAAGAAACCGGTCGACCACAACGACGATAGAGATTGAGAGAAGACATCATCAACTGGCGGAGCAATGTCGCTGCAAGTGCTTCCGCAAACGGATGAAGGAGACGCGGAGATGATGGCGAGCGGAGAGCTCAGACTCCACGCCTCTCGCCACTGTCTTCCTGACCCACGGCGCTGGTGGAGGGGTGATAATGATGATGATGATGAATCCTCATCGTTGGCTTCATCGATGAAGCGAGGGGCGGGCGGTTTGGTGTGGGATGGGAAGAGATTGGGGAGAGTTCGCTTCTTCATCATCTGATGAGAGGGAGAAAGTGAGAGGGAAACTTAGTTTCTTGAAATCTGATGAGAACTCAAATAAGCTTATATAGAGACTACCATGTCTTGGACACACTAAATGGAGAGGCTCATCGACGGATGAAACTCATCCTTCGGAAATTATGTATCACGACCGAAATGTAATTCATAGAAATTGTTATATGAAAAAACTACGAAAAAAGTTTTGAAATAATTATAAAATATTGAAGACATATGAAAAAACTAATTACATTATAAAAACAAATCAAATCTTTTCAAAACACACAAAACCAAATCAAAAATGATAAAAACACCATAGCTCAAATAACTTGAAAACGCAAGAATCAAACTTTAAATAAATTAAAAACTCAAGAAAATATAAAAAAACCCTAGATTTTCAAAGTAATCTTTTTGAGATTTTCACAGAAATCATTTTGAGATTTTAACAGAAAACGGATGGATTTTCACAGAAATCTTATTCCAACGCATTTGACAGAAGGATTATCAGAACCTCCTTACAAGAGTTTTTTAGAAAGATGTAATAAGTTAGTAGTTGGAGATATTATCAAGTCCCTAATTAGTTCAGGTCCGTATGAATTGAAAAGGGCTTATGTTAGATAACCGACTGCTGCATGAAATTAAAATCCAGCATGCGCTCCAAGAGAATGGAACCCGATAATCATAGCGGAGACTGATTAATAAGATGAGAAATGAGCATGACAAAGAAAACATCAAACTAAACTTCAGTCAAATTTCAACTCAATTATAATGAACTCCAGGTAGGTTGATTATGCAAGAACATAATCCTCCCAACAAGAGAAACAACAAAACAAACCCTATAAACTTAGGTTTGTGGTCTGGTCTTCTACATAATACTCTTAAGCTTCTCGACGAGTAAATTTGCCCACGACATGGAGAATGGCAACAAATGCAATGAAACTGATGCCCATGATAAGAACAACATTTGGGGAGATCTTCAAGCCCGGGGCGTCATCAGTGTAGAACTGCAGCATTGACCCGGTCGCACCTCCAGCAGCTCCGCCACCGCTGCTTGTTGACCTCCTCCTGCGGAGGCTGGCAGCTGCTGCTGCGGTTCCTCTTGGGGGAGCTGTTCCACTGATCGCCATTTCTGTACTGATCAGTCAATATCAAGATTGCATAATAGCAGAATGTTTAACTAACATAGTCAAATAACAGGGTAGCAGCATTGTATCACAATCTCAATTCTGACTGTTCTTGAAAAAAGCTCGTCGGGATAGGACAATATGCTTCAAAAAGCTCATTACACATGGAAATTGATAAAGACAAACAAAAAAACACATTTCTAATGTTCAATGCTTTCCATTAGACCCGACGAATACACGGAAAAGGATCGCATCCTCTATCATTGCATTGGATAAGTGTTGGCTAATAAGCGCGCTGTCACATCTACCAAGCCCTCCTACGAGGAGAAGGCCCGATTTAGTGTAGCAAGCATCGGATACATTCCTAGATAAGAAACAGGATCATAACGATGCACCTTATGATTTACGTGCATGGAAACTTAAGTAGTCATGTACCCTATAGTGACCATTGACAGACTAAAACCGATTTCCATGATGGATAAACTCGGGGATGTATCATCAAATCACGCTGAGCCATAGCTCATTAGCGAATATCACATGGAGGATTCACCATAAATATAATTCTTCTGTTCCTTTTTAAGTTATCCAAATTCATCATAACCAAAATTAACAAAATCGAATCACATCCACAAATCATGTCGATTACACAGCTATTTCATTCCGATTCGAATTCATATGAATTCAATCGATCACAAATTCTCATCTCACGATCAATCACAAAACAATGCGATCAAGCATCATATTATATAAAATCAAACATCAAAACACACACGTACAAAAAAAAAAAAAAGGCGAAATCGATCGAATTAGATTCGTAGAAATTGATGAATCAAATCAAATTACAAAGAAAAAAGAAAAATTGTCTTGCCTGTTTCGATTTGGGAGAGATCAACGCTTAAGTTGCAGAGGAGAATTTTTCTTCTTTGTTTTTGTTTTTGTGTTTTTTAAATTTTGTTTTTTGAGTTTTTTTTATTTGTTGATGTGGAGAGTTGACTGGAAACTTGACCAGGGATCCACGTGGTTGGGACCAATGGGATGTTGCCTTGTCATTTGTTGACCAATTAAGCGCTGAAAACGTGTAAATTGACGTCGGAGCTCTTGTTCCGAAACTACCCTGTTCTTTGAGGTGTTTTACGGTCATGTCCCTGCTTATTTAGTGTTGGGCTTTATTGTGTTTCCAGTTCAAGAACATGAAGTTAGTGTGTGACAATAAGCACACTACACAAATCATGTCTCTCGCTCGTTGGTATGTACATCCCCGTCTCTTCACCTAGAAGGGTGTCGGTACATAAACACGGTTTTATTTAGAATATTTCAAATAATTGAAATTCAACAATTGAATTATAAATATATTATTTCATATCGATTTATCAATTCTCATATGAACATTGAGAAAACATACGATCAATTATACAAAGACATTCGACAGATTTACAAAAATCATATACATTTAAGCAACATTACACAACTGACAGATTAAGGACATCTGCTGGCAAGTCAATGATCAAGCTATGACGAAAAGCAATTGGTCTTTGTCCGCTGACAGGTGTTGAACTAGCCGAGACCTTTGGTGGACAGAAAAATATAGAGTACATGATCAAGTACAATTACTCTCATCATGATAATTAAATTATCATTTGAGATTCATATGTTAGGTGCCAAAGATTACATGACTTGTCATCACCGTCATGTCCAGATTCGCATTGCCGGAGAACGGATGAGGCTCCTCATGTATATCGAGGAATCAATTTTATCAAAAAAATTCAAATATCAAAAATTCGAATTTATAATAGAATATTCTATTAATATATATCTAATATTTTCTCTCACACAAAGGTTTATTGGAACATGAAGTGTGGACGGTACTGATCCAACCCATATCGAGTGTTATATAAGATCCACATGTTCGAATGTCAAAAGTCCGAACTTATAATATAAATCCTATTAATGTATATCTAACACTCTCGTTCATACGAAGGCATGGGGAAGGCAGAGATCGAACTCGTGATCTCTTTTCACCGTTTGTTCTGATATCATGTCGAGAAATCAATTCTATTAAAAGTCTGAACTTATGATAAAATGTTCTATTAATATATATCTAACAGATTGATTATACATATGTTTCATGACACCTTATGTCGATAGATAGTTCGGTCACTCGTTTTCCTGTAGATTATATAAGGAATCCTAGTCGATAACTTACGCTGCAGTACCTCTAGATGAACATTCAAAGATGTGCTCTCGATTAATCAAGGTAAAGATTAACGTTGCTCTAAAACAGATCACTGATCATACATATGTACTCCGTTGAACACAGTCGCAAAGTGATTCCAATCACAATCAAACAAGCGAGAACATAAGCATCGGATTCTCGAAATTCGCTTTCTTCCCAAATCTCACTTTATCTTCAGAATCAGTCGTACTTCATTAAGCCAGCATTTGCACGTGTGCATCAGTTCATAAAACGTAATCGGATCCTCAAATCCCCATTGCACGTGTGACTCTGTCATAACTGATCTGTATTCTCACTTGACTCTTCGTGGTAAAATAACATTAACAGCAGCATACTGATAATAATAATACAACATGCGTCTCTAGGCATAGAATCATGTACTAGAACTGTCTCCTCCACCTCATTGATTCTCCAAATCGGAGCCAACTTCGATTGGATCGCGTTGTAGTTTTAGAACTAGGATGCTTGAAGGGCCTCAGCCTCATTGCAGGAGACTGGTTTATTGATTTTCAGGATAGAATTTAACAGAATAGTCTAATGTTAAAGACTCTTGTTTTTACAAAAACTATCCCTTCAGAATACACAACGGATAGTTTAGTTAGGAAATAAAATTATTGGACAAAGTTACTGGAGTGTCAGCTTAATGAGATGAGTATGTTATCTTAAATTTATGAAGTTTCGTCGCTGGTTGTCCTAACTCATGAGCCATAGCAACCATAAGCATAAGAGGCTGCTCAAAACTTACAGACAAATTGACAATAGGTTTATCCTCGAAGGCTAGGAAACTGTTCTAGGTAGATGAAGTGATACGATGCCGAGGTTTGTAAGTCATTTATTCTTAAAAAGAATTTAAGAAAAATTCGCAAGTCATTTTATATGATTGGTACCATAGAGTAATTTGTTTATGACTAACATATAAAGAAAAGAAGCATAATATAACGCTGTTGTCTGAACCATGCCTTTGCCCAAGGGAGGCAAAATCTACTTACATTGATTCCTCCATCACCCTTTTTCCACCAACTTTCCTTTTGGCCCATCCCAGCTTGTTCACCTTCTTCTTTATTCTCATCCACCAACCTTAGTCTTATCAATATTCAATCTCGTTTATTAGGATAAAGATGTTGGTAATTTACGACTTCAGCGTGAAAAAACTCTTATCATTTTCGATTTGCATGTGTATATAAGTCCCATCACTAATCTCTTTCACTTTCAATAGCCAAAGAATCACTATTCCATCTCATATAAGAACCCTTTTGTGCATTCTACAATTTCATTGGGAGAATTATACAAAAATGGATTCAGCATCAATGACGATATCACCAAGAAAGTTGAGGTCAGACTTGTATTCATATACATACCAGGATGACTCCAGCATGCCACTAGTCATCTCTGTCCTTGCTTCCCTGATTGAGAGAAACATGGCGAGGAATGCAGGGATTGCTAAGAGGTGCAAATGGGCGTCGTCGTCCAAAGACGCAAGGGTATGGGCTTTTGATGGAATGGAAGCGCCAGACATGACGATACAGTCGTTTCTCGAGAGGATTTTCCGGTACACGAGAGCCGGATCACCCGTCTATGTGGTCGCTTACGTGTATATTGATCGCTTGAGCCAGAACTATCCCGGGTTCAGAATTAGTCCCTGCAATGTCCATATGCTTCTCATCACCACCATCATGGTTGCTTCCAAATATGTAGAAGACAGGTGAGTTTATATATCTCTCAGTTCCCATTTAGAACTTTGAACATGAATCAAGCATAGAGAAATGTGATGCAACAGGATTCGGCTTGTTTCATTGATATTTCACAGTTCAACACACGATTTTGTGATAAATGACTATTCTGATAGATAAAAGACAGAGTTTCCAAACATAAAAATGATTGGTTGTTTATATTCCCAATTTGGTGATTCCTACATGGCATACCAATGCCAGGGATCAAACTTCTTTCATCGCAGGCAGTTAAATTCTATATTGAGCTATTTCAGCATCTTCATTCGAGCATTTTATCTGACATTCCTGTATGCATCAGCAAATATTAAGTACTAAATCACTACTGTGATATTGCAGGAACTACAGGAACTCATGCTTCGCAAGAGTGGGAGGACTGACTACGAATGAGATGGACAGATTAGAGCTTGACCTGCTGTTCTTGATGGGATTCAGGTTGCACGTAAACGTGAGTGTTTTCGAAAGCTACTGTCGCCATTTGGAAAGGGAAGTGAGCATTGGAGGAGGATACCAGATTGAGAGGACTCTATGCTGCACTGAAGAGATCAAATGCAGACAATCTGTGATCAAGGGGAGATATAATCATGTTGCGCGAATTACTATGTAAATCGTCGCCTCTAGCTGGGATAGTTCGGGGGATAGTACAAGTATATTCGTCATACAGTTGGTCAGCGAGAATAACACTTCTAGACATTTTAGTCCAAGTCTGAAAGCTTAACGTTTGATACATTGTAGAATTGCACCAACAATAAACATTCAATTAGTACTTTTGCTTCTCATGTGGTCATTCCTAATTATGAACTTCTGTTATTTTTTCCAATTTCAAGGTGTTACTCCCCCAGTAAGGATTAAGGACGATAATCAATGAAATAACGAACAAACTTGCATAACGGAATCAATCGAAGACCCGATTCTTAAAAATACCCAGTTCGTCGTCAAGAACCGTTTCTCCGAACAGAGCCTTCAACACCAAAGATCGGAACGAACGAGACTAAAAAACAATACCACTAACCACCACCAAGTATGAATGTACAATAAAATATCAAGGAATAAAAGAATACCACGAATATATGTATGATCAAGATTACACTATTACCAAAATTAATGTTTGGGAATACAAGAAAACACCTAATCAAAAAAGATCTAAGGGAATAAAATCACAAATCACCTTTCAATTATTCTTCTTCTACTCGTGTCTCCCACTCTCACTTTTATTTAAGATTTAGTTTACAAAGATTAACTAAATCTTCTAATAAGGATATAAAGATTTTTATTAAATAATCTAACATAATTAAAGAAATCTAATATCTTCCAAGACAAAAATCTTTAATAACTTTCTGTTGGAAAAAAATAAATCTTCTCACATCTTGGATGGATCACCAACACCTCCGTCCCATAATATAGGTTGTCTATTGAGACCATCCCAAAACATATGTAACATACCCCACTTATATTCACCTAGAAAAATAGTAGTAATAAAACAAAAACAATTATTATCAATTATAATACACTCCAACAGGGATGGAGCTACATGCGGTCAAGTATAGACAGTCACCTACACTTGATTTCTGAAAAGAGTACCTAGTATTGATTTGGTTTGAATCGCTTACACTTATGTAAAAAATACCTTGTATTGTTATTGCTTCATTTGGGATTTTTTTAATATGGAATTTTACCCAATAAGATAAGCAAATTTGAATTAATCACCATCCAATATTCAGATATAGATAAATTTTTTATACGAAAGAACCACGTTCATCAAGAGTAGAAATTTTCATCAAAACAAAGTCGTGAAGGGATCAAGATCAATTTGGATGATCTTTTTGCTTATCCAGCACTTTGATCTCAAATTTTTGAATATCCCTTCAATAGTAGAGATAAAATCCACATAGCATATCTTCAAAATAACAAAATTTAGGGTTGCGAAATGATAACCCTAAATTTTATCTTCAGAAAATTATGATGATTTTTTTATGATTTAGGATTTAGGAGTAAAAAATCATTAAAAATGACTTGCGGAGTAGTATGGACGATCAGTGTATGAATGACAATTTAGTTATTGATATTGAAAAAGATGTTTTCAACACAATCGACAATGAGTCGACTTTAATTAGATGTTTTCAAAATATGAAAACCTTATGACATTAATTGTGTAACTTTAATCTTTATGTCAAGGAGAATTTCATTTCTTCTTTTATCTTTTTATATTTAATATGTAATCATTTTTTCCCTTATGATATTTATATCGTGCACGTCTATACTTCAAAAATTTTCTAGCTCCGTCCTACACTCCAATATCTTCTCTCACAACTATCACAATAAATCCCATTGTCGGTCAGAAAAATATTCTTTTTTTATCAATTCCTATCAAAATTCAACACACATAAATCCACGTGTCGATTCAGCATATTTTCTATAATATGAGACGAAAAGAGTATTATATAAAGAGATTGTTTCCTGAAGTCATTATATGTCGAATACTGTATCTCAAAGTTGAAAAACGAATCACTTATCACTGAACTAACCCGTCTTGTCGATGTCACCTGACACCTAGCAATATGTATAAGGGATATGAAACACAAATAAAACTTTGGTTTAACCCAAATTAAATAAAAAAAACTTACAGATTTGTCAAGATAAAAGAGGCATCAAGTCTGCTCTAGGGTTGTCCTCTAGTGGCGGTTCCTAGCCCCAATGTGGGCTTGATTAGTCTCCTCTACGGTGGAGTTATTGAGTGATTCTGAGAGTAAGCAAGCTATGGAACGAGCACCAGGATCTGGCAACGTAGAAGAGTGCATTGAGGAGCTTGGAAGGAAGCTCAGGTTAACAAAAACGGAGAGAAAAGGCATCGCTGTAGGGGTGGAAGAAATAGAAAGCAATGACAGAGATGAGGGGCCGCAGGCGATAGGGAAAGTTCTCGTGCAGGGGGAAATATCCATAGATGTGTTGCGGAACTACGTGATTCGATCCTGGATCATGAAAGGCACTGCCGAGTGCAAAGCAATAGGTGCAAACGTGTTCTTCGAGACCGAGGACAAGGAGAAAGTCATGAGAGGAGGTCCATGGCACTACGACAACCATTTGCTAGTGCTCACGAGGTATGTCGCGGCCTTGCACACATCAGAATATGTTTTCGATAGGATTCCAATTTGGGTCCAGTGCGAAAACATTCCGATGGGGGGTATGCGTAAGTGAATGGCAGAGCTAGTGGTCGAGAAGTTCGAAGGGGTCATCGAGGCAGACGTGGACGAGAGAGGCAGAGCACTAAGTCCGAAACTCAGGTTGAAGGTGGAACTCTGCCTAGAGAAACCGATATTGAGAGGGATGATACTCAGAGTTCAAGGAATGGAACGGCAATGGGTGGCATTTAGATACAACGGCTGTCAAACTTCTGTTTTCGATGCGGCTTCGTTGGCCATAGGGTGTCGGAATGCAAGGTGAAACCAGTCTGGTCAATGGACTTGAACCAGATCATGCAAGAGGAACTCCAATATGGGACATGGTTGAAGGCGATCCCTCCTCGTAGGCCTCGCGACCAACGATTAATGGAGGAGTTCCACGAAGCCCTAGAGTACTGCTAACTCAAAGATCTAGGGGATCAGGGTTTTCGCTATACCTGGTGCCGTAAAATGCGGGAGAATCAGTGGGTCAGGGAACGACTGGACAGAGCCGTAGCGAACGAGCAGTGGCAGACTATGTTTCCGTGCGCTAAAGTCGCAAGTAAACCGATCTCAGCTTCAGACCATCTCTTAATCCAGATTGATTGGGAAGTCACAAACCGCATGGGCTCCATGTTTCGCCTGGACTTAAGCCAACGAATATTCTGATACTAGAACACCTGGGATAAAGACAAAGTGTGCAATTATCGTTAGTCAAATCTGGAACTCAAGAAATGCATCGGATCAGCAATGCTCCACAATGAAAAAGATCCAGGCTGTAGGGGTAGCTCTCCAACAAGCACTGGAAAATTCGGAAGGCTTCGAAGGAACATTAAGAAGAAAAAAGAGCAGCTATCATCCCTGATAAATGGCGAGCTGTGTGAAAGCAAAATGGAGTCGCTGGCATTGTCAAACGCGACCTTGATGTGCTCCTAAAAGAGGAGGAAACCTACTGGGCCCAGCGAGCACGCTTAGCATGGATCCAGGAAGGCGATCAAAACACAGCCTTGTTGAAAACGAAAGTGAAAGCTGGATCAATACAAAAGAAGGAGTGAGCTCGATTATCTCAGAATTCTTCAAGAACTTGTATACTGCACAAGAAGATCAGGCAACATGTATTGATCTTAGAGGCTAGAAATCAGTTTTGTCAGACGAATCCAAAGCATACGTTCGAGAGGCCAGAAATTACAGAGGCACTTCATCAAACGTCTGGAAGGAAGGCTCCGGGACTTGATGGTCTGAATACGCGGTTTTTTAAAACCCATCGGAAAACTATCGGCGAAGAGGTAACCCGTATTGTACTGGATGTCCTTAATAATGGTGGCGACCTATCTGAACTGAATGAGACCTTCATCTTCCTGATCCCCAAGGTATCAAAAACCACAAAAATAACACAATTCAGACTGATAAGTTTATGTAATGTTATTTATAAAATAATCTCAAAGGCCATCACTAACCGTTTGAAAAAAGTGTTGCTGTCTTTGATCCCTGACTGTCAGGGTGCCTTTGTAGCCAACAGAGCCATAACGGACAATGCTATAGCTGCATTTAAAACAATGCACTATATGACACACACACAAAAAAGACGGGGAGGGCTTCTTCGCCTTGAAGCTAGACATGGCCAAGGCTTTCGATAGGGTGGAATGGTCATTCCTAAAGACAGTTCTCAAGGCCATAGGGTTTTCAGAGCAGTGGACATCCTTGCTAATGGGATGTGTATCATCAGTTACTTACTCGGTGCTATTAAATGGTGCTCCCCTTCCGTCTTTCAAACCCACACGAGGCCTTCGCCAAGGCGACCCCCTCTCACCTTTCCGCTTCATCATGTGTGTCATGGCACTACCCTACCTCATTCAAACGGAGGTGATGAAGGGAACCTTGAGAGGGGTAGCGGTGTGCAGGTCTGCACCCAGAGTTCAACATCTCTTATTTACGGATGACAGTGTTCTATTTGGCAAGGCAACACAAGGCAAAGCAGATACGATTAACAATCTACTCAGCGTCTATGAAAAGGCATCCGGGCAAATGATAAATAGAGACAAATCAACTGTTTGCTTCAGCCCTAGCACCTCAGTGGCTACCAGATCAGCTTTTAAACAGAGATTGGGAGTGAATGAAGGGAAAGACATCGGAACTTACCTTGGGATGCCATCCACATCAGGGAGATCAAAAAAAGTAGTTTTCAATGGTATCAGGGATCGGATTCAAAAGGCACTGATTCAATGGGAAGGGAAACTACTCTAGGCAGCGGGGAAGGAGGTCCTTATAAAAGCAGTTCTACAGGCGATTCGGACATATTTGATAAGCTGCTTCCGAGTCCCGAATACTGTAATAGAAGACCTGCATCTGAGAGTGTAATAAGTTTTTATGGGGATCATCGAGCATCAGAAAAGAATACACTGAACCAACCTGAGTTGGTCCAGTGGTGTTCGACTCAACCTTCTTCTTGAAGGTCTTGGGTTCGAATCCCACTAGCCTTAAAATCCATGTTGGTCACGCCCGTTGACTTCGGTCAAAGCTTTACCCGATGCTGGTGGGGCGCCTTGTCAGTGTCCGGGGGATTAGTCGAGGTGCGCGCAAGCTGGTCCGGACACCCTCGTCACAAAAAAAAAAAAAACACTGGGCTAAATGGGAGAAGCTCTGCACATCGAAAAGCATGGGAGGTCTGAACTTTCGAGAAAGCGGAAGTTTCAATCAAGCTCTTCTAGCAAAGCAGGAGTAGCGAATCCTTACCAATCCCGATACCCTAGCTGCACGCATCCTGAAGGCACGATACTTCCCACGAGGCCCGATTCTATGTGCTGGCCTGGGTCATAATCCCTCCTACATCTGGTATAGGCTTAGGAAAGTACAACCCCTCCTGCAGAAAGGTGTAGGATGAAGGATAGGAAATGGGACGAAAACGAGAATCATTGGGGGTCCATGGGAACCTAATATCCCGGAGGGAAGGATTACGGACACACCGCCTCAGCTAACACCAGGAGCCAACGTAGCCGAACTCATCAACAAAGAACAGGATCAATGGCGTGAGGATCTCATAAGACAGAATTTCGATGAAGAGGTCACAAAAAACATCCTCAGTATTCCATTGAGCAGAACAAGCCGCGACGACACCCTTACCTGGTCTGTGGAGGAGAAAGGGCTCTTCACGGTTAAATCAGCCTATCGAATCTTTTATGCAACAAGACTCGAAGGATTAATGCAGGAGAATACACGGGGGGTTCCATTGGAAAAAGCTGTGGCATCTCCCGGCTCCACAAAAAACAAAATTCTTTCTGTGGAGAGCACTACGAACCAGGAGACGTCACATAACCGGAGGATGCCCTGGATGCGGCTCAGAGGAGGAGTCAATCTCGCACTGTCTACGAGAGTGCCCACGAGCTATGGAGGTATGGAACTGGACCCCTTTCGAGACTCCCCAGACCCGCACCGATGAGGAATTCGTCCAATCTTCTTTTCTATTCTATTTCAGTCAGTATAAGTAGAAAACGCAGCAGCGAGTTTCCCTTAGATTTCATTGTAGGAAGATATTCACGAAGCATCCATGGCTGAATGGTTAAAGCACCCACGAAGCAGCTCAATTCGGTGCCTTGATGTAAGGTATTTGGTTAAATCGAAGTCAGAGACTTCATAGGGGCCGGGCCAGATCAAACCTCCAATCGTGGTGACGAAGCTTGCCTTGAGCTCAATTCAAGAGTTCCAGATTAACGTGGACGCGGCAGTAAGCTCCATGGGATTTACCACCACGGCGGCAGTCATTCGAGATGAGATGGGAAGAGTATGCTGGGCGTCTGGGAAGAACTATGCAGGATTGTCATCTCCATCAGTGCGTGAAGCACTGTCGATAAGGGATGGGATTGAATTAGCCATCTCCTTAACAATTCACAGAGTCCAAAAGAAAGCGACTGTCAAGGTGTGGCCAAGATGCTTAGCGAACATAATCCTGACTTATCATATGTGGGAGGCAACATAGAGGACAGCACATCGCAATTAACATATTTTTTTTGAGTTAGTGGCTTAGCGTTATCCAAATAGGCAGTGTGTAGAGACATTGCCCATTGAGATCATTGGAATATAAAATACAAATATAAGTAATAAAGTTTACAATTTTATTGGACGTTTTATTAAAAAAAATAAAACTTTGGTATAACCCGAATAATTCCTGACCGTTTGCACTATAAAGGTTATTTCTTGCACAAGACCCAGTCAAAGAGGAAGAAAATCAACATCACTTCTCGCAAAAAAAATATAAAAAAAAATTGAAGATTTTCATAATCATTTGCCTCTAGCAATAATCATTTCTTCATTTCCTCTGAGCGCCGCCATTGCCATTGCTTTGAGCCACGACACCATTATCAGGTATCCCAGTATTCTTCTCTGTTTGGAATCTCATCTTGTTTTGAATTCATAGTTTTGTGATTCTTCTTCTTATGATTCATTTAAATAGAGAAGTTGATATTATTGGGGTTAAATTTTCATTGGTTCGTTTGATTTGCCTTTGTGAAATTCAAGATTTGATTGTTGCTGAATTGGGTTTTGTATGATAATTTATGTGTGGGATCGTGGGAGATTGTTGTGGGGTGAGGAGTGTTGGGATTGACTTGGTTGTTGACTTGAAGATGGATAACGTTGTGGGTGTTTCTTTTTTTTTTTTTTTTTTTTGTGGTTGAGGTTTTGGCATAGTCGAGTTCTCTCACATGGTATCAGATCAGATATGACAAAGGTTAAGAGTTACGATTGTAGTATGTGTGTATAGACACTTGGTTAGGGGACAGAAGCAACGTGCTAGGAATTTCTGTAGTGGATAGATTTTGGGAAGGGAAAGATTTATGCAGTCTTAATCCCGCTTGATGTAGATTATTCGCATCTATCACAGGTTTTAGGTTTTGAGGGAGTTGGTTTATATTGGAATTAGTCCTCAAGAAAGAGATTGTGGTTTTTGTTAGTAGATTTTTTTCGATATATTGTCTGAAGTCTTGTTCTTTGCTTCCTTGCTTTTGAAGCTAAATGGTTTTCGAATTCGGTACCCAGTAGTCGATATTCACCCCCATTTTATCCAATTCTAGAGTTCTATTTGACGAGGCAACTCTGATGCTGTTTAGCAAACTAGTGATTCAACATGGGCAAAGTTCTGCATTGTTGCATTGCAAGAGGGGGTAATATCATGTATGCCTACAACAGAATCGGGGCATTGGGTACTCATGAGATGGAGAACTTGGCTATGATGTGCGTCGAAAGAGCACCTCCGTACCACAAGTGGTATTTTCAAACCATGGGAAGGACAACATTTGGGTTCCTAATGGAAGACGGGTATGTGTATCTTACCATTGCAGACCAGGATCTCGGTAACCACGGTGTTCTATTGTTCTTGGAACACTTGAGGGATGATTTCAAGAAGGTTTCTACCAAAAGAGGTCTCAAAGGGAGTTTGTCTAATCTTAGCTCCGGTTGGTTACAGGAACAACTCCAGCTTGTGGTTCCTAAGTTGATTGGCTCCACTGAGCATGTCTCTCATCATGATGGCGATGATTGGAATGTTGTTGTGTCTCCAACATCGAGTGATTCTGGTGAATACAAGGAATCCAGGTCTTCTTCCAAAGCACCATTGCTGGGAAAGAGCGGGAAGATGGATAAGAAAACAAAAGATCATGTGCTTACAGTGAAAGATGCTGTTGAACTTGAAGAGCGTCGCAAGTCCACGGATAGAGGGTTTAGAGGTGATTTTCCAGATCAGAGTAACCAAGGGGTCGGTGTTTCGTCCATGGAATTGCAAAGGGAGCCAAGTGGTTCCCTGAGGAGATCAGCTTCTCAAAGCATTAGAAGAAAGTGGTGCCGGCAAGTGCGGATCATCATTGCCATAGATGTTGCTATCTGCCTTGTGTTATTTGTAGTTTGGCTTGCGATCTGCCAAGGTTTCCAATGCCTCCGTTGACACTTTGCATGCGTGCCTCCTCCAGAAGCACAAGGTATTCGAAATCCCAGCCAACCAAATCAATATGATCATATCGGCCTGTATATGCTCCCTTACATGTGATCGATCACTCCACAGTGCATATCTGTTAATCCTAGTAAGCCGAGGTGGAGTTCGCTATGATGATCCAAGTATTTTCGTCACTGCCTTTGCATGAGGCAAGGCTAAGTTGTTCCGTGGATAGCATGGCTTCTCTTAAACTCAAAGCTTCAATAGGCTGGTTGTACAGATCTACAGATTCAGAGGCTTTTGTTCAAGTTTTTTGCTTGCATAATGTGTATGTTCAAATTATATGCCATGGTGAATGGCAAATTTATCTTGCAGTATATTTGTTAAAAGTCCATTTTGACCTATGGTGAATGTTTTTGTATGTATAAAGTATAATAGCAACGTGCTTATTTGAACGAGTTGCTTTGCTTCTCTTAAACTCAAAGCTTCAATAGGCTGGTTGTACAGATCTACAGATTCAGAGGCTTTTGTTCAAGTTTTTTG
>JAOVYX010015270.1:0-28554 GCA_035668315.1 Drosera spatulata
CTATTTCTAGCTCGTAGAACTTAAAGTTCTAGATGTTAGAAAGTTTGTGTTCTCTTTTTTTCCTTCACTACTATTTATGCATGATATCTTAATACATCTAGGAGTTACTAACATAATATGCACATAGAGAACTACTTACAGGAATTCGGACCACTTCTTTTCTTTTCCATCCAAGAGGGTTGTAAATAACCACAACCTGCTCTAGCAACACCCACCAAAAACAAAAACAATATCTTGCTTAGAGAGTTCATCGGCCAATGAAAGAGAGAAGTATGTAAAGGCCAAGAACTTATCCTTACCAAGCTTTTTCCACTAGGCAAAATTGTTTCTGATTGAGGACAGTAACTTATGTTTAGAAGCGGACACTGCAAGATTACCAGAGGTTAAAATCACCAAATACTGGATACCTGTTACACATACAAAAGGATAGATAGAAGCTACAGCAGTATGCTCCTTCATTTGATACTGGGACTCCTGATGAAAGAACTATTGTCCAGGCCACACCTGGATTCCATCACATTTTGTTTTTCCTTTCTCTTGGCTCCAATTTATCCCTCCTACAACTGAGCTGTCCCTCTGGTTCCCCTTATCTAGGACACTTCATTCCTTCCCATCCGCTGTAAGCTTCAGCATAATTTAATTTTTTAGCCTTTTGTTAAACATATTCTTATAATTTAATTTTTCAGCCTTTTGTTAAACATATTCTTATAATTTAATTTTTCAGCCTTAAGTCAAAGTAATCCTTAAACACATTCGATCCTGAATTATCTACCAAGTAAGGAATGCTGACGAATGTGGAAGGCCATATCTCTTGCTCTGCCGAGTCTTGGAAACAAAATCCAGGACTCTGCACTCACTCTCATGTAGAAAGAGAAAAAGAAACAGGAATCAAATTGGCCGATAGAAATGTAGTAGAAGCTGGTTTATAAGCCGCCATGCAAGTTTGTATCTGCATTTTGATATTCCAGAGTCAAATAGTGAGAAAGAATCTATACCAGCTGAAAATCAGTATCCTTATTTCCTTGCTTGGAGCTCAGGAAAGCAAGTGAAGCTGCAATGACTTTCTCTGACTGCAAACATGCATGAAGCCTCAATGATTCAGCAATGGAAACAAGAGCAGTAGTCTAGAAGAAGAACTACAGAAATCATGCAAATATGCACCTCTTTGTAGCCTATGTGTAATCTTTTTGCATAATCTGCAGCTACATGTTGTCTCTCTGTGCCACTAACAGCATCATGATGCTGAGCAAGAGCCAAAGCATCCCCTAGTTTATCAGTATTAGGCCCTCCGTTACTTCTTCCATAGAAGAATTCCAACTGTCTTGCAGCCTGAAAAGCGAGGTAACAAAGACAAAAGGCACTTAATACAGTATCTTTGGGTAGCACTAGAGGTTTTAACTACTTGAAAGGAATTTGATATCTAACCAAGTAGTAACCACTCATCGCCCTGACGTAGCCTTTAAATGCTGGCCTACTCGTAAAATAACCAGTCCAGTAAGCATTTGGATGATCTGCATACCTGAAAATCCACATTCACTCATCCAGCATAATTTGTAAAGCACTAAGCTTTGGGGTCAACCAAATTGTCATGAATGAAACTTACGGGAAAAAGTCATCAGTCTTGAGTGGCCATGATTGACTTGCTGCATATTTTGCATCAGTATAGATTGAAGGGGTTGAATACAAAGCATTAACACGCCCATCCTGCAACACCCAAAATGAACAACAATAAAATTAAGTAATGAACTGGAGCCACAAGATGGCATCACTGAAGATCATAAGAAGCATACCAAATTGACATAATGGATGAACTTGTCCATCTGTCTGAACCAAGAGTTCGCATACTGATATCTAAAATCTGTCCCCATCAGCCACATGATATGATTTGCCCTCGTTACATTAGCCTGCAGGAAAAAAATACTTACTGAAACAATCTTTCTTCTGCTTCAACACAGAGATTACGACAACAACATAGACAAAATCAATATTCATGACAAAGAATTAACTAATCACTGTCCCCCGAGAGCTTACCTGTGCCATGGCAGCAGCGACAAAGTCGTTTACTCGCTCTCGAACATTGTAGTCGAATAGTAAAATGTCATCCTTCAATTGAAAATCTCACATGTAAAGAATATTCAAGCAAACACATAAGAGACAAAACATTAGAGTGCTGACCATCAATACCTGAATAGGTTCAGATACATCATTTATTTCAAATACAAAACCATCTGGAGGGTCATAATGCCTGGGAAATATTCCAGTGAAAATCTGCATTTCAGTTTGACAACTTCGTAAAGAATATATACATCGCCAAGATGAGGCAATCCTTGAAAATATATGAAGAGTATTCTGAACTTCCTTCTTCACCTGGGCATTACAGAATGCAAAATTGGAAGAAAGTTTCTACCACTAACCTGTGAGGTCGAACCAAGTGACTTGGAACCACGCCATATCACCTCAAGAGTCTTATCAATTTTTCTTTTGGCTCTATCTTGGTAATCAATGCGAGCAAAGAAGAGAGAATCGAATCCTAACTGCAAACGAAACCATTGTAGCTTAACTCAGCTGACAGAAAAAGAGATCACAATAACAGAAATTATAAAAGCTTAAAGTTGTCAGCAGAGTAGAGAAGTTAAAAGAAATCCCCACGTATTGCATGGCTAGTGATTACTCGAGTATAGCAATTTCATTAATGAAGTGGAAACAGCCTTGAAATAACGTTTGAATATGTTAGCTTAGCAGAGATACAGAAGTTTCTCAAACCTACAGAGAACCCACTTTCAATAGGTCTTCTTGTTGTTAAATTGATGAATGTAGGTTCCCACTTGTGAACAACTGCTACAATAAGATTATAGCACATATATATAAAGACAGTATGATGTTTCCGGTTAATGGGTTGACAAAAGAGACCCACATATCCACTCTACGACTTCAGGTAATGAAGGCGAAAAACAAAACTAAGATATCTAGAGACTAAACATAAAGCTCAAAATCATCGCGAAGTACCTCTGCTCCAACCAAGTATGCTTGAACAGCAGAATGTCCAAATGGGTCAATCTGCCAACCAACTCTAGGTATCTGACCAAATTCCTTTCTAATAAACTGATGACCCAAGGTTGTCTGATCAATTAGGTCAATATAATGTGGAGTCGCCTCATCGTGCATAGTCATCCCACCATTTCTTCTCCGTAGCAACAGAAGGAAAAAAAAAATTCCATCAACTGATACAAAAAGGAAAATAAATACAGTTCTCACCTATCTTATTATCAGCAAAATGAAATTGTCCCGTCCTTTAATTAACAGCATTGCAATTTGCAAAGATATGTAGAAGAGAAAGTACATGAACTCCAGTTGGCCCGAGTTTACCAAATCTCTGACTTTAGCCTTAAGTTTTGGGCTCTGCTGCCTCCACCACCTTTGAAAGAATGCCTAGTCAAAACCCAGTAACACCATAAAATTTGCATAAGGTCATACGATCAAAATTTACTGATAACTCAATAAAGATAGCAACATTATATAGCTGGAAGAGTAGCAAATCTTACTATTTCAACATAGATAAACTTTCGATTCTCATCTTCCAACAAAGCTGATATCATAGAATCCAATACGTTTTGCACACAAGCGCCCTAAAAGAATCTCGAAATGGTGACATATCCGAACAAATAACAAAAATCAATGAAATAATAAAGATTGCTTTTCAAGGCAGTAAGCACAAAATTTTTTTGTTAGCCTTCTCACAAAAAATCACGGAGAATCGAAGATACGTGTTGAATTTGCTAAAAGGTATACAACAAAATCATCAGATTGCCTTCTAAACTCGTACTAATGCTGGGGCCACTATTAGAATACAAATTGATTCTAAAGCAAAAGTTAACCATTTTCCTTTTCTTTCCCCCTTTTCTGGGTTTATAAAGATGATCAAACTGACTTCGAAATACTGCCAAGATGATATGATTGTTGATCAAGCAATGCCATAAGCAGCTAATAATGTTTTCAAGTGCTTATTTTTAATCAGCTATAGAAAAGAACTCTCAAGTTAATTGCATCATACTGTTCATATCTTAAAATCAACTGTAAGCTTAACTCACTAACAACACAATTTTTTCAAGGAGTTCTAGTCATTTATAACCACCTATAAGCATTCATCATATGTTCCAACCACATTAAACACAGACATAGTGTGAACCAAACTTGTAACCATCACTTTCTCGCTATCACGCCAAAAATCTCGGAATGGATTCGCATAACAATTGCACATGAAAAAACACAGAACAACAAAAACAATCACCAGTAACAAACACATATTGATCAAGCAAGCAAGCGAGTTACAGAGTGACCAAACCCTAATCGAATTATTTGATCCAACATAGTACTGATCAACGGTCTTCAACCAACCAACATCGTCATGCGAGTGAGGCACCAAGTGCACATTCAGCTTCCCATCCACAACCCTCCCCTTCGTATCGTACTCGATATACTCCGACCTCACACTCACCAACAACACCAACACCAACACCAACTGAATCAAACACCAGTCAATCCCCGCCATGGTGATCATCAAAACCCTAGCATCGACAATTGTCGATGATGAGAGTGTTTATATAGATGTGGAGGAATGATCGAGAGAGTGGAGACGAGGTCCCCGGCGACGGCGACGGCGAGGGGTGGCTTGACGGAGAAGCGAAGTTGTCAAGGAGAGCAAGGGGGGATTTGCGTGGGGATGAAGTTGGGTGACCACATGTGGGACCCTGTGCGGTGAGGACTGTGGCGTGCTTGCTTTCTCGATTTTCTCAACTAACGGTCTGATGGTGTGGTGATGGTGTGGTGATGGTGTGGTATAACAGGTCACTGCAAAATCGCAAGCATCAAACTCTCACAGAGATGCCATTCAAGACATTGCATATCATTCAAAGAAAAAAACAATTTCTACTCTTTTTTTTAAAACAATATAACTGTCACTTTTCAAATATCTAATTCTTTTAATAATGTGATTAAATATTTGATAACGATTCTGAACTTCGAGATATTGATTTGATTTGATATTGAGATTCAGATGTGTAATCACCCCCGGATAACACGATGAACATAACAACATCATCGACATCACAATAAGCTTCACTCAGACAGGGAATAATGTTTCCTTAACCAGTGGCATCATTCCCACATTTCAACCAAAAGATCAAGAACGATCAACAACCTGAGCCAAAACTTATTCTCAAATTGTGTGACACATTTGGCAGGTGAGAGTTACAAAACATATAGCATACAATAACCAATTCTGCCAATGACTAAATAGGCAACACATGACAATCACCACAAGAAAGTCTTGGAGCATTTCTCTCCCCAAGATTATAACATGTAGAAACATCAGAACAAATCTCGATCTAAAATATCATTGTTCACAATAAAAAACACATGGCGCCCATCTCAACCAACGAGCAACTTATTTTCCTCCAGGAAGCTGTATGTAGGTACCTCAAGATTGTAAGGTGCCGGACCCTTGCGGATTCTACCTGAGATGTCATAGTGAGACCCATGGCACGGGCAAAACCAGCCGCCAAAATCACCAGCATTGGGCAGAGGGATGCAACCAAGGTGGGTGCACACACCAATCACAACAAGCCACTCTGGGTTCTTGACCCTCTCCGAATCCTGCTGTGGGTGGCGAAGAGATGAAACATCGACACTGTTGGCGAGCTTGATGTCATCCTCTGTCCGACGCCTGATGAAGACTGGCTTCCCACGCCACTTCACAGTCACAGTGGAGCCTGGCTCAATGCTTGAAAGGTCAACCTCGAGGGATGCAAGTGCGAGGACGTCCTTGCTAGCTGACATGCTCAACACGAACTTGAGGATGAGGAGGCGGATGAGGGAGGCATACACAAACCTGCCACCTGTCAGAACAAAGTAAGCAAATGCCCTCTTGCTCGGATCTCCTGGAGGGAAGCGTTCATGATTGTATTCGTCATACACTATCTTTGAGGTGGGGTTTTTGATAGCAGCCACAGTAGCTGGAGCATGAGCTAAGAAACTATCATCATCCTTTGGAGCTAGGGAGTCCGACGCAAACCCTGAAAGATGATCCACAACCAGAAAAGAAGTTAACCTGCTCATAAATGAAGGTATCAAGTAGAACAGCCTAAGTCACATTCTTCATGCATCACTAAGCAACATTGGGGATAACAGTTACAATATGAAAGAGGGCATGGTCTAGCAAGGAATCAATATCATCAAGAAAAATAAAAAGGAGGAAAAAAAAGAAAGGCATGGTCTGGAATTACTATATAGGGTGCAAGATGAATTTTGTTAGCATAACAATGGGTAAAAGTTCGGAACAAGTAACTTGGCCTGACCAAGGACCAAAGTTGAGGTGCAAGTTGAGATCATCTTCATCTAGATTCTCGTTCGTTATCTTTCCTGGGTGGAAGCAATTAAAGCTGGTTAGAGATATCTATAATCATCACCATTTTGGAGATGACCATTGTTTTTCATATTGATCTGTAAATGAGACGGCATAAAATACATGACAATCCATCCTTACCATCATTAAGATATTAAGCTCAAAAAGCACACTAAAGTATAAGAAAGCTAAGTCAATTTTGTTGTGTAACCACTAAACACAGGAATCATGCACCTATATGTCCTTCCCTATTTCTCGCCTTAAAGCTCTAGATAAAACCGACGAAGAGCAATGAAGTAAAAACAAATTCACATCTAGAACCGTCAATAAACTAAATTCACATCGTACTATCGTAGTAGAAAGGGTATCTAGTAAACATAAAATGAGCCCTCAAATGGCAAGAGTTCGACCATGTACAGACATAGCAGTCACCTTAGAAGAAATACATGCAGGAGTCCCAAGAAGCAGTAGCTGAAAGTTTTCAAAGCGGTTGCGCCCAATGGCTTACAAATTAAGCAAGCGCTAAAAAAATCACTCCATTTCAAAAGGTTTGCATCCTATGATCCGATAATCACCAGTTGTGGCTTCCAAAAGAGAGCAATGTTGTTGGAAAATCTCCAGTTAATGCTTCCAAAAAAGAGAAACAAAATTGCTGGAAAAACTCCGTCAAAGCACCATATCATACGGGCTTCACCTAGACTCATCTAGATCATAACCAATCAATAATCAATGGTGAAATATTTAGCATACAGAACATTCAGCTAACAGCAAGGTAGACTTGAGCACCCATAGTACAGGAAGAAACAATTTTCCAAAACAGATGAATGAACTATGAAGACATAATTTCTGTTGCGGACTCCTTTGCCTTGTAAAATTAACCACCGATTTAGTTCCATAACCGGATGGAAGATCCGGACAATTTAACAGAAGAGTCTGCTTCGCTGAGTCAACTAGACACCAAGCCATGAAGTCAGACACAATTGAACATGAATCTACCAAACACATAAATCTCTTCCTCCAAATCAAACCGACCTCTTCCCCCTTTATCCCGAAAGACTGACGGACAAGCAACAAGTTCACCATAACAGAATAGCATCCATCAATTAGCATCCAACACAACCTCAAACTTGACCCCAAGGCTTAGTAGCAGGACCATAAGAAAAGCGACAAGAAATGAAGACTTCTTCATTTCATAAAGCATCCGTTTTACAGACAACACCACATTTTTCATTGGAAACCGCAAACTAAAGTAGATTCCTATAGATGGTTCTTTCAGTAGAACCGTCGGAAATCCATCAAAAACTTTCGAACTCTATTATGTTTTCCGAATCCGATGGTTGGACACATTTGGTCGCATAATAATTTATCACCACACATAATAGTATAAAGCTTAACATTCAATCCAAAGACAACCTCTCAAATTCGCAAACATATGTTTTCGCCATCAATCCCAGACTTCACACCCGTGACACACCACCGAAATCCATGCGCACACTTGTTCGATTTCCTAATTATCTAAATCAAATTATTTGTTCGAATCTCCACCTCGCAAATCACTTACACAAAAGTCACGACACAATACACAAACAAAACATAATCGATTCTTCTATCCAGCAGAATTCAACGAAGACAAAAAAGCGAAAACCTAAATCAGCATACGAACGTGAAAATAGATAACAAGGAATCGATTCAGCCTATAGAAAGTGATCTTACCTCTGAAGGACATATAGTGGCTGAAAATACGATCGGAATCGGAAAACGCGGCGGATCTGCGATCAACGGCCGAATCATCGCCGGCGAAGGAGAAGCCCTTGGAGACGGCACCGGAGGCGGCGGCGGGGGTTTGTCTCCATGGGGCGGAGGAGGAGAGAGAGGTGAGCCTCCGGGAGGCGAGTCTCAACATCTTCGGCGATGGTGGAAAGGAGGGTGTGTGGAGGAGAGAGGAGGAGGGGAGTTCGTGTTGGAAATTGATGCAGTCGCGTGAGATTGGGAGAGTTCAGATCAATTTTTTGTTTTTGATTCTCGTTCGTTTTATTCAAATTATTAATTTTTTAATATTTTATTTAAATTATTATTATTTTTATATTTAATAATTTATTTATATAAAAATATTTTTATTTTATATCATATCAATCCATCTATAATTTTTTTTTCTTCTTTTTTTTTATTTTTTAATCTCACACAATCATCAAAGTATTGCAATTCAGTTAGAGACATCCTAATCTAATAAGTGTTATAATTCTTTTGAAACGTAGAAAATACTTTTCTTTAGATAAACCTTTTTCTTTTATGTTTTTTGTGTTATCAGTATTCCCTGTATCCTATAATATAAACAACGAATAGCCTCGAAATATATATAACATAGTCGATTTAGTAATATTTTCATATAAAAAATACTAACAAAACACACCATTTATTACCGTACAATAACTATTCTTATAATTACTACAGTAAATCTAACTATCGTTAAAAAAAATTCTTTTTCAATCAAATTTTATAAAAATTCAATATACATATAAATTTGCATATCGAGTCCACCAATTATCTATATTATGAAATGAAGGGAGTATCTTATTTTGTGTTTAATACTCACTTTTTTGCTGCAATAATTTTAGTTTATATATAAGGCGTTACACAACAATTAAATGTTTTTCCTAATAAAAATCAAATCGTTATAATTTTGGAGAAATTCCTAAAATGTACAAAAAAAAATAAAAAAAATTTTGACCGGTACAACACGGAAAAATAATTCCCATAACATTCATCCCCTCTATCACTGACTTCCTTTTTTCTTTTCAACTCTCTCCTCGATCTGCTCTTCAGTGTCTCACTCTCCGTCCTCATCCTCAAACCCACCCAGAATAATAATAAACTCCTTCATCCCAAATACGACATCACTTTACTCATCAGATTCACCCTTCTCGCCACCTTACTCCCCCTCCATAACCCACTAGCCACCACAAGATGACTTGAAAAACATCCGCAACATGTTCGATGAAATATCACAAAGAAACAAGACATCAATTCAAACGGAAACAGGACGACAGGTCATGGAACAACATGACAGAAGTCGAAGATAAAAGAATAACACGTTTCGATTTCTTTACATGATCAAAAAAAACTCAAACGCGTTGTTTACATAACATAGATGTACTATTTTATTCAAACAGTGCGCTTGAAACAGTGCACTTGGAGGAATGAAACATTGTGTCGGGGTTTTTTTTAATATAATTACACAAATACATAAATTAACTTTATAACATGATATCCATAGAATTGAAAAATCATTACATAGTGTCAATATGATTTTTTTTCATAACATAAAATCGAAAAAACATCATTCAACTAACGCGCTGTTTCATTTCTTTATAACATAGAATTGAAAACAATATACCTGTCTTTTTTTTATTTCAAAAAAAAGCAAGCAAATCCCAACAATGAATCAAACCCAACAAATTTGATGAGTTCTGATTGAAATTTGATAAACTGATGAGTTTTGGTTACGGAAAAAGACAGATTGATTTTAAAAGAATTTTAAATTATATTAAATAAAAATTATTTATACGGATTATGTATTTGGGATAATATTTTCGAAAAGATATATTGTATAATTTTTATGAACGAAAAGAATAACAATGAATGAAATTCCATTTCAATATTTTCACAAATTCAAAGAGTTAGTAGTATTATCTAGAGTATAGACTATGGAGACAGTCTCTTTGTAAAGCCCTGAACCACCCAACAAAACTGACGCTTGAACACACAAGATTATATCCACCAAGCGTCCAACGGCCTCGGCAGTGTCTTTCTCCGGCAGCAGTGCCTTTTGTCGGACGCGGCCAACGCCGGCTCCAATTCTAGTGGCCACCCTGCGAACTCAGCGGCAACGGCGACGAGGGGTGCTTCGGCGAAGGAGGTGCGCTTGATATGTATGTGATGTTGATAGTTTTACTTTCTATCCATTTGGGATTGTAATAGTTTTCTGGATTTTGGTTAGTGGAAAATGTGGTTAAATTTGGAAGAACAAATGGGGATTAGAGTACAGCGAGAAAGAAAGGGAACTGAACTGTAACTAGGTTTCTTGTGTCCCTAGCTCTAAATCAGTGAAGTGAAAAGAGGACTTGATCTGTTGGTGAGATATGCATATCCAGTATTCCTGATCTTATGTAGTGAACCAACGGTTTTCTTTTTAATGCTTGCCGTCCGATCACTTGTTATAATAATGTTGTTAGCTTCCGAGGACAAACTTGATTCGATTTATTGATCAGAGACTAACTTTAAATATGTCGTAGGAGCATAGGAGGTAGGTTGAAGAAGCTGATTACATTAGAATTCTCGGAATTGTTTCATGCCTAATACATGATCTTGTTGAAGGCACCGACTCCACTAATTTTCTTACTCCTGCTTCACCATTGCATTACTATGCATTGTGCCACATGGATAGCTATCGAATCATTACGAATAAGTATACCAGTATGAATTATAGTAAACGAGGGCTTTCATTTTGTGTCTTGTGTATGAGGGCAGTGATGGCTACTAAGGTGGTATCTCCTTCATTTCCACTCGCCCCATTACCATTCAAATCGAGGGCCAAAGAATTCTGCCAGCGGCAACCATGGCAAGAACTGTCCTGGAGACCCAAAAGGATGCAGGTGGTCCGTGCATCACCTCTTGTTGACCTGGAACCTTCAACATCCTCTCTCTTCTTGTTGGCAGATAGTGTAGCTGGGTATTCACAGGCTAGCTACTACACTTCACTTGGTCTCTTCGTCATATCTGTTCCTGGCCTCTGGTCCCTTATCAAACGCTCCATAAAATCTAAGGTTTGTTTCATTGGATTTTCTAATACGCCAACTTTCAGTTACTTGGATTGTTTGGCTAAATTTTGAGACAATTCTTTTTTTGTGTTGCGTGATTGATCTTCAGATAGTTCAAAAGACATTCATACAAGGGGATGATGCAAAGAAAGAGCCAAAAAGAGTTGCAGGGGAAATTCTTTCATTCTTCGCTCGAAATAATTTTACAGTGTCCGACAGAGGAGAGACAATAATGTTAGTTACCAAAATCATACCTATGTTCCTTCTCTTGAGTACGGTCTTCACCTTCTCATAGTCACCTTTGAGCAAATAGTAGGGTAGTTTGGATGTGCAAAACTGAAAGACTCTTGCGTTGAACTTATCTATTCCTTGAAAATGTCTATTTACATCGCAAAGGGCACTGGAATCTGCGTCTGACTACTGAGATAAATGTTTAGGATTCAACCTTCATTCTTGGAACTTGTTGCTGACTGGTGAAAAGTTCCCTTCGTGATTGAAATAAATAAATAAAGAAGACTGTCATGGATTCTCTCAACCGGTTGTTCGTTGTTCCCAGCCAACCATGTCCTTTATTGATATTTATTTATTTTTATTTTTTTGGTAGACGATTTGCTTGTGCCTGTATAATTCTATGAGGACTTGGTGCATGCCCAGATCTTGGGCAGCTGCAGCATATCCTGCTCTTGAACCTCTCGTTGATCCCAAAAGATCGAATGAAGATTTAAGTTGTTTTGCAGCGAAAATTTTCTATTCAACTAGACTGCTGAATCATGTAAGCAGTGATTGTGCCAAAAGGTGAAGTTTTAGAAACAAACTGAAAAGATTCCAATGTCTTGCTAAAAAGGACTGATCTAATAGAAGTTATTAGAATGTTGCTGACTCAAGCTGATGGGAAAACAGGTGTCTTCTTTGATTGTGGTACTGACATCCGAGAGTTGACATTTTGTTTCACAGCTTTGAAGGAATAATGGTTCCCAGCAGTGCCCAAGCTGCATTACTCACATTCTGTACTTGTATTAGCCTGGGAAGCGTTGCGCTAGTGCTTACAATCACCGTTCCTGATTTTGGCAGCAACTGGTATTGGATCACTGCATTGAGTCCTCTCGCGTAAGTGATTAGCTTTGTACCTTTCGAAAAATCTCAATAAATATCTTAGTGGCATTTCTGCTTTCCAGTATACTATGCCATGTAGGGCTTGATTATATTTTAAAAAAATCATGCAAAACTGTTTTCTGTACATAATTCATGATCGAAGAAAACCCCGTTTTACTTTTCGTTCCTGTAAAAAATGTGTTGTGTGACAAATTTTTCTAAGTACAATACTGAGTTTAAGTGACGTTTATTTTGGGGAAATAGATCTGAAATGAAGACAGTGCTTTGCTCTAGGATAATTAGGATAGCAGGGGGATCAAATTCATTGACTTTATAGCCTTTTTGAGATCTAAGCTTCTTATATTGACTGTTTTGTAACACACATTATTTGCAACACGGGCATTGCTTTCTGGTGTGCATACTTGGGATAATGACTCGGGATCATGACATTATGATCAGAAATGGCATATAGTTGCGCTTTTGTTATCTTTTTCCTGTTTCAATATCCTATGTTATCCGAAGGGGTATCCCTTTGTTCCTTTTGTTCAAATGCAGTGGCTCCTATTACTGGAATAGAGCATCAAGAAAGGAGCAAATCAAAGTCAAGATGATGGTGGCCGAAGATGGAACATTATCAGAGATTGTTGTGCAAGGAGATGATGTTCAAGTCGAACGGATGAGAAAAGAGCTCAATTTCGCCGAGAAGGGAATGGTTTATGTTAAGGGCCTTTTCGAGAGATGAGATGAGATGTATTCTGTTTTGTGAGGGATGAGATCAGATGTATCTGTTTTGTGAAGAGAGGGAAGGGAACATTTGTTACCAAACCTAACTATTGTCAACAAGCTTATTCCTGTGCAATATCTAAGATAGCATAGAGCTTCAACTGCAGATTTCGGACTACTTTACTATTTGCTGAGGACTGCAGAATTGAGCTGATCAGTTTTTACTATGAAGGCGAATAACAATTGAGAAATTATGATCAACGGAAGATTGAATGAGGTTCATGTTTTGAGATCTGGGAACATGACAAATAAGAACATATGGAACAAACCTTTGGCATGATCCCGTGAAGCGTCGCATTATTCTATTTACCATACGGTTATGAGAAGACTGGTTTGACGTTGAGTCAATTCTCGATATTCTTATACAGCAACAAGAATGTCTAACATTGCAAATGGTAACTTCGTAACTTGGCATGAATGGGTGTCTACTCATTTTGTATAGTAAAAAACGTAATGTTGGATAATTGAGGTTTGTGAGACGAATTTTAATAGGCATAACAAATGATGAAACAGTATTTATAAATAAATTTATCGTGAAATATTAATTGTAATATAAATTATTTATTTTTTATATATTTTATAACGTTTTGACTTTACACGTGTGTCGATATAAAATTTAATACACGTACAACGATAATCAAACGTAGTTTTTTGTAAATTTATCGTGAAATATCAATGATTTTGTTAATTATGTGTTTCAACATAATACATGTTGTAGGACAACCAGACGCGATTTGATATGAAAACAAGACTTATATTATAGAATAATATAAAATATGTATATATTGTAAATTTTATGAAACGAAGAAAATATTAATTTAAAATTTATCAAAATACATGCTAAACGTATTATTATTATTATTATTATTATTATTATTATTATTATTATTATTATTATTATTATTAAATGTGACGAAAGGAGTACTACACCGTCCTGCTTCCAACTTTCTATGTTCTAGTAGTGTCTTTCGTTCTCCTTGCCGGGCTGGGCCATGATGAACAACACCATGCCCGGCCCACTGGTTTTCCATGGCGTTTGCTTCACCACCATCAACACACTCACACAAACAGTTCAGCAGGCTCTTCTCTTCTATTTTCCATGATAACAAGTAACCAAACACAAAACTAAAACACCATTGAAAAGTCGTCTTCTCTTCTCAGCGAAACCAATACAAACTCAGAATCCCTAAAACACAAATCCATCCATCCATCCATTCAAGGGCTTCACACGCCTGTACAGGAAAAAAAAAAAAAAAAAAACAAACCCAAAACTGTCGGTGCAAAATCGACGAGGAATCCCGCGGCGGCGACCTCGACGGCGGCTCTTCTTCTCCGGTGGAGGAGTGTTTCGGCTGTACAAGGTCTTGTTTTTGGTGAGTATATGGTTTTTGATTGTTTTGGCAACTGTTTGTGTGATTAGGGTTTTTTGTTGTGTGTGTTTTGTCTGTGGGATTCGTATTGCTGGATTCGACGGGCGAGGAAGGTTTTGCGTATGTCTGCCAGTGTGTGTTTGATTAGGGTGTCTTGTTATGATGTTGATGTGGGTGAGAGCTTGAGTGGAGATTAGGGTGTTGTGGTGTTTGATTAGGGAATAATATAACAACAACAACAATCCAGGTAATCTCGTTCCCGTCTTGGACAAGATGTGGGAGGAGACACGGGATGATGTTTATAAAATATGGAAAAGTATGGTCTGAGACTGTGAGTATTGGGTAGGTGGATTATAGGGAAAACCCCAAAAAGGGAAGGATATTGAGGAAAGATAATGTGGATTATGGATAATTTTAGATTTACAATATTGAGTGCGGTTCGTGTTTAGTAAGGAAAAAGTACCGGTGAATAGTATGTGTATTTACCAGGAGATAGAATATATTGGATTGGGAGTATAATAGGAAGTTCTGGTGGATTTTGAGAAATAATGAGGGAGGAGAGTTCGAAATGGGATGTGGGTGTTTCATGAGTGGTTGGCTGGTTGAGCGGAGAGGCGTGCGGGGGGAAAGGAGTCGAAGATGAGAACAGAGAGGAAACAGTGGTTGAGGGAGTGAGATTGCACACAATGGTTCTTCGATTTGCTTGGTTCCAATACTCCAAGGTGGCTGACTGATTTGGAGGAGAGTAACATCTCATGTGAAAAGCACTCAACACCCACATTGTGGAGTATGAACTGTGAATATTGTAGAGGAGTAAGAATGAAATGAGATATTTGGGTCGGAAACCTTTTATATGATCATGTCTAAATATAGGATTGTCATCCTCTTACTGTATGGTATTGTGTCTATACTCTATCAGATGAATGCATATATTTTTCTTAAATTTGGCATTATTTTTCGAATGCTAGACCTCTATTTCTGGAGAAGACACAAGATTGTAGGTTGTCTGACTGTAATCCAATTAGCCTACGATGTTATGCAAACAAGCTTGATCTACTGATCGGACTTCTATTAAGGATGTTCTGGCCACAGGTTTCAATTCTAGATGAAAATATACCCTTTATTTGCGAGATAAGTTAGTGCACATTAGATGTTGTGTACTCTTTGAGCAAAAGCTTTTATCACTGGCTTGGTTAAGGTTGATATTTAAATGCATTTTTCAGTTATATGCAAGGTTTCCTAATTCTCCATTATGTTGGCTTCAGGTGGCTCATTAAAGGGGAGATTTTTGAGGAAATTTTTGATGCCAACATGTTACTCGTCATTTTTGGAGACCTGTGAAATTTAAGAGATGGGAGCTGATCACCGGAAGCAAAGATTGAACTCAACTGGTGATTTTGATCATGGATTGAAAGATCATCATAGAGATAAGAAGAAGAATCTCGTCTCACAATATCATGATCTCAATCCGCATATATCACTTAAATTTGATGTTGATGGAAAGAGGGTGATTGCTAAAAGGGAACAAATAGGAATATCTTGGAGACACCTAGACCTGTTCGTTTCTTCCTCTCATCATAAAAAGAGTGCCCTGGCAGATGTGGTGGCCATTCCTAATGGTCTTTTTGACCCGAACAATCTAAAGGAGTTTGTATCGTATGAGGTAGTTCTACCCCTATGTGAATAGATCATGCATTGGGAGTTCTCTTTTCCCTATCTAAGCTATATGGTCTCATTGGTTTGGACTACTGGATATGGTTTTTCATTCTTCTTAATGGACTTAGCTGGCGTCCTTTCTAAATTACTTTCAGGCCTGGAAATCTCTTCTATCAGAGAAGGAGAGAAATTATCTCAAGCAGTTCCTTCCTGGAGAACTTAAGCCAGAACATGTTTTGAAACCTTTGCTCACAGGGGATAACTTGCACTTTGGAAATCCTTTCTTGAAATGGTTGGTGGAGTTTAATTACTTTGATACAATTAATCCTTTTCAGTTATTTTTGCATTATTTTGTTGGTATTGTCAATCGTGATCTATGTTTTGCTTGGGGTTAGCTGGATTTCTTTATCTTGTATTTCCGCTGTTGTGCGAAGTTCTGTCTTAAGGCTTTTGGTGACTGATGCATTGTTTCGGCTTGTTTTCCTGGAATTATCATTTTTTCTGTCATTGTTGCATAAAATTGTTGAACTATGAACAATAGTTTGTATCCTGCATGTCAACCATTTGGTGTTTCTGAATCTAAGACTTTTCTATAGTGATGCATCTTATGTTGGAGTTGTGGTGTCTTTCATGCCTATGCATATGTTATTGGTTGTCATCTTGGATCCCGGGGAATGTAACGGAAAATGTGCAATATCTAAACTACTTTGCTGATCTTTTTGATTTTTGGTTTCTTGTAGTTGGTGCGAGCTCTTTATGTTTTTATTTATGTGGGTTTTCAGTGTAGTGCCATGATGTGATCCACAAGCCATTGCCAACCAGCCAAGGCAAACTTTTGTCCTGTGGCTGTCTATTGTTTTTACCCCCACTTTCTGCAAGTCTTGATGAATGGAATTCTGGCTAGAAAATTTGCTCGAAATGCATACTGGTTTCTTTTTTATGTTACAAGAGTATGTAGGAGAAAATTAAAGATAAATCTTTGCAGGGGTTCCTCTCTTTGTTCTGGTGATCTTCATCCCGATGCAGTTCTTCACCAAGAACAATCCATTTGGGCCAATAAGAAGGGATACTACTCTGAGTTGCAGAAGTACCATGACAAGTATGTGGCTTCGGGGACCTCTTCAGATTCCAGGCTCAGCTCCTTTTTGTTATATGATGTGCAACATCTTTTGCCTTTTTTTGGCAGTATGATAGAGAATCTGCAGAATATGAAAAAGAGATGTGCTAACTCAAGTGATCCAGAAGCAGAGATATTGCAAATGACGAGGTTGGTTTTCACTGCTATTAACTAGACAGCAAAGTGTCCGAACTTTTTCTTCTGTAATTTACGCACTTTGCTCTGAACTAAAACTTTCTGTAGAAGGTTAGGATTTTGCATATAGTTTTCTTTGTCATGTTATTACCTTGCATTCTCCACAAAAATATCAAAATATAGTATTAAATAAGGGGTAAAGTTTCTGAACTAAGCTGAGTGCTGTTTCTGCAAGATCATCTGGCCTCTTTTTTGCCTGAAGAAGATCAGTGAGCTTGTACCAAATAGCTATCGGAACCTGTGGTTCTATTTTGTTACCATTGGTCGAGGGTACTTTATTTTAGTTGCTTAATTTTGGTTAAGATGGCCTAAGAGGTAAAAGTTTCAGTGCACTGAACGGTTTTCGGATGCTGTTAAGCAAATGCTAATGACAAAAAAGGCTTTTGGGTTCTATTAGCAATGTTGAACTCTTCCTGGGAAATTGCTTTGCAGTCTCCAGTACATCTCATGCGAGATCTGTACATATTCTAAGATCAGGCTCAATCTAATATATCTTTGGAATGTTTAGCAGGTCAAGAAGGGTGACTGGGGCACATGAAGGTAAATCTGATTATCCTGGCGAGAGTGGTGGTTCTTCATCTTACTCTTCTTCTGGGAATGCTGATGAGAAAGCATACAGTAGTGACAATTGGAACCACTTAGGGGCCAATGGCTCTAATTTTCAGAAGAGGTAAACCATCTCAAAAGCTGTTAATCCTGCTTTTTACATGTTGGCATACACTAATGCGGGGTTTAGAAGGTGATGTGCAATGTCTAGACGGTGGGTTTCCGATGGTGAAAGACCTACTATCTGGTTAGCCCGTGTGGTGGGTGTGATAGGAGAAGCTCACTTTTAGAGACTCATGTAAACCCATTTTTTTCTTGAATGGGATGGCTTTGATCTTTAAGCTAGTGAAGGTGCTGGCTTAAGGAGTATACCATGCAAGAGATTATAAGAAATCCGTTTGCTATTCTGATAAGATATCAACTCCGTGTTCAGGTGTCCCTGTGGCTAATGGCTATTCTAGCATTTTTTTTTTATTTTTTTACCTGATCACATCACATGTGTTATAAATACTTCCTCTTTCTCATGAAAATTTAACTGTTTGACTCAGATCAATATTTTATGTGTATATTGATTTTTTCCTGAGAGTAAAAGGGGATTGTTGCAACTGTGGATGGATAGTTTGATATTTTTTAATATAAATATCTTCCAAATAAGGAAATTTGTATGTTTTTATGGGCGTCTGTCTCTAAAAAGGAAAGTGACCCATTCATTATCGGGAGGAGGGAGTGTGTGGGAAGCAGGAGTGATAGATATGGATCTAATACGAATATGATATCTTCTTCATCAGGGTTCACGGCAAAGCTTTTGGGAAGCACAAAAATGAGAAGCCAGCAGCATCTCCTGATGGACCAAATGCTATACCAAAATCAGGGAAAGGCGAGAAACATCAAAAGCTCAATACAAAGTATGATGATGGCACCAAATACATGTCTTATGTGAAGGTGAGGCTCGTGAGCAATGCTTATGTTATTTCATGAACTGTGTAATCAAGGTGCCGTCTTTGTAGTTATTGCAGTTTCCAGTTCTACAAGTGTAATGCAGTTTCCAATCAAGATGATCTTTTCTGCTTGTAGCTATTGCAGTGTCCATTTTCCAACCCATATCACTTTTTTTCTGCGTGCACTTTATGATGTATTATCTGTCTGGATACACGGGAAAGCTGACCTCCTTATTCCGGATATTTTTCAGATCAGTAAAAGTCAACATAAGCTTGTCAAGAGCATGAAGCAATCTGGCAATAGTATTCAAGCTAAGGCCCTGAATCATGTCCTGGGCAATCCTGACAATTTCCGTGTGAAGCCATATGAAATGTTTGAGAAAGAAGAACAGAATAACATATTGGAGTATTGGTATGCATACTTTTCTTGAAGGAATGACTACTTGGATGTTGATATCATTGTTAGAGAGAGGGGTGGGCTGGTAACATTAGTCAGATACTCATCTCAGAAGTATCTTGGTCATGGGTTAAATTCTTTTCCCAAAAAAAAAAAGCCCTCAACTCTGCTGGACAAGATGTAGTTTAAAATCCCTTGCCCTGGGGTTAGACGGACTGTTTGTGATTGATTTAGGTTGGTACTCATTGTTAGTTTGAACTGGTTGTGTTGATGCAGGTCTAATCTGGCAAATAAGGATCTTCCTGTGGCATATGACAACTGGAAGAGAAGGCAAACATGGAGATCGCAGGCGCTGAAGTCTTTATGCCAAGAGATAGAGGAAAAAACAAATGATCCAATGGAGGTCAATAATCGTTGCCTAAAATACCTTAATCTGAGAATTCTCTAAATATGCCAGAATCCTCACTGATCTGGATTTATTAACTAGTGTTCTTTGATTTGGAGATCAGGTTGAGAAAGAAACCCCTGGAGAAGTTTCACTCCATTCACAGGGTAATGAAGGAGCTGCTCATGAATCCATTTCAGATGACAATGCCGAGCCTGATCCATCTTCAATGGAGGGCCAATCATTGCAGATCCCGCCGTTAAATGCTGACCCAACCTTCAGCCCTGTGGATCTAAATGCAGAAGATAATCCTGTCACTTCAGAAAACTCCGAGGGTGATGATGGCACATCAGATGTTGGTCACACATCTCAAAATACACCAGACGAAACTGAAGGCCAAAAGCTGGTGGAGGTTAGCAAGATTGAGCAGCTTCACCAATCACCTGTTCTTGGTACATGGCGTCCAGCTAATGCACGTACTTCTATCCCTGCTTCCACTTCGAATATTGAGTTCGTCAATTCTGGTAACTTGTCTCTCAGGCCTCAACTGGTCATTAAGGAAGAACCTGCCAAATTCTTTGATCTCGAGTCAGAAGTCCCAGCTGAAAATCCCACAAGAGATTTCTTGCACCAACAGTCTACGGACTTGCCATTCTTCAATTATCAAACTCGAGATGAAAACGGTTTGCTGCACTCCCTTATTAAGCGTGGTGTTGGATACCCTCATGAACAGAGAAGTGGAATGGACTTCAATCCAACAACCAACATGCTGGAAACTGGACACTTCGTGGGTAATTTCGCGGAGCAGTTGCAACAGCCTTTTCCATTAGGTCACATTGGTCACAGTCAAAAAGTCGCAAATGAGTTCTTCATGCATCCAAGCATCCAGGAGACAGTGTTTGCCGACAACAATAGATTTGCTCTCCCGAAGCAAGAAAATCTCTTCCCGATCGGCATGGGAGAGTGGGGTGATACTCGTCCAGTAGCTTCGACCCATTTCCATTCAGGGCCTGCCGAGACACTGAATCATAATTGGTTTCCTGTTGAGAATCGAGTCCAGGGTGGTTGGCCAGGTCCAGAATCAATTCTTTTCTCAAATCAGGGTCTCGGAGGTGGAAGTGGCGGTGATCAGGGTCTATACAGTGTTCTTCATCAGTGCAACAACATGCATTCGCGTAGTCCTTTCCTTGCTACAGTGCCAACAATCCTGACAATGAACCATGGGGAAGGCATAAGCGGTGGCATTCCTCAAACAAGTGGTCTTCTACCACAAGTCTCCTCGCCATTCGAGCACTTGAGTCACGTGCAAGAACCTCTAGGAGCTGCAACCTTGAAGACTAACGGTATGGGGTGGATGTTGCCTCGTCAATCGGCAACTTTACATGACCCGACAGAAAAGCCGTTCTTGGAGTCGTGGCATCAATGATAATTTATGAAAGCGGTTCTGGTCCATTGGGCTTGTCGGCACAGAAGAGTTCCATCACCTGGTGGCTGTGGTGTTATTTGAGCTGCATATCGGGGAGGGATTGCTGCGCCATGAGCTGAACATGCCTCGAGGTGGGAATTTTTGTGCATAATTATACGAGAGCGGCTCCCACTTGTGTATATAGTCTGACAAACTAGAGGTTAGTCCCGCAGGAAATCATGGGATGATCGAATATGGAATTTATGAAAGTTTTTCGCAATATTTATTGGTTAGTCGGGTAAACATGTGGATGGCTTGAGAGCCATTGAAGGAACTTGTTTCCAAGGAATAAGCAATCAGCTCCTCCACCGGTAGCAGGATCATATTGTTGCTCATTTTTTGTTGCTGGAATGATACTGTTGCTCATTTTCATGTCCAGTGTTTGCAGTGACTTTCTAAAGCTGATAATTGGATCATCTTGCCAGGACTAATGTTGACTGTTCTGAATAATTAGGTTATGATTCAAGTTATAGGATGATTGATTCTTTTCAAAAGAGCAAGCATTTCAGATGATCTGAGTTGTGCGATGAGTTTATGGGGATGATTTAGATTGAGAATCGCAATCAAGCGGTCAGAATGACATGGTTCTCTTGGTTTGTTCATAATTCAATAATAAATTGTATTTATTTTGAAGTTAAAGATTCGTTATTTAAGGATATTATTAAATAATTTTTTTATATATAAAAAATAGATAAAAGTGACATCAATATAACCTTTAAAAATTGTATTCTTTGTAACTTAGGTTTATTAAGCTTCTTACGTCGTAGAGAGGATGCTTTTTTGTATTCCAAAAACTTTAATATAATCCAATTGTCGGCAAGAAAAAACGTTACATTGTTGTCCAGATCACACTAGGCTGACGTAACGACCCATTCGAATCACATATCCTTTATGATGGCCACGTCTCATCTCAGGGAAAAAAATACTCGAGAAAAAGAAAAGTCGCATTTTTCATTTAGTGAGCCGTTACTCGATCAATCAATCACATTCGATTCAATCCCTCTCTGTCACTCATCCTTCGAATCCCAATCTTTCCCCACATTGGAAGCAATCACTGTTACAATTCGAGGCGTTGAATCGAATCCTTCAACTTCATCGCCGATTGATCGATCGATCGAATTTGAGGTATTTGTGGTGTAGCGAGAAATGGAGAGGAAGGTCGAGGGGAAGAAGAATGAGAAGAAGAAGAAGGAGATAATTCGATTGGAGAAGGAGTCGGTGATTCCGATCTTGAAGCCCAAGATCATCATGACCCTCGCCAATCTCATCGGTTGAGTGCTCGCCGTCGATTTCACTCGATATTTTGATTATTATTATTTTGAGTTCATGATTCGTTCGGTGTTTTGATTCTTATGATTTGGAGTTCATGGTTCACTGGATAATTGGATTGCATTTTTGCTTAGGGTTCATGATTCTGTTTCGATGTCGTTTTGCTTGGTTTTTATTGGGTTTCATGGTTTGTTGGTTTAGTGTCTGTGTGTAATTCATCTTTAGGATAATGTGCAAGTGAAAGTGAGTTCCACATAGCATGATGTGGACTGGAGTGGAATATAGTTACCAGGAAAGTTGTATGGTCTGCTGGTATATGGAACACTAGTCGTGCATAAATTTGATGGACTTCTGCTTGCGAATAGGCCTCGAGTATTGTTCACAGTATGCTGGGGGGCGGGGGTAGCGAATATGTGGCATGGTTTGGGATATACGTTAGTTCACTTCTGAAGGTGTTATTTCGGAAACGAAAGTATGCATGGCTGGATGTAATATCGATATTATATTGGCATAAGGAGAAGGATTTCTGTGAGAACAGAGATGATCTGTGCCTAGTGGAAAAAGGAAATGTCAATCATGAAATCAATTGAGGTTTGCTTATAATATATGGAAGGCCATCCACATTTTGTGAATCACTAGGGTGACACTCTTGTGATGCTCTCACCACTATACATTATGCAGGAAGAGGATCAATGTTGTCATTAGTGAAACTGTCGGCTTAGATGATGAAGACGATGAGCATAAAATCTGATGCATTTAAGGTTGAACTTTTCTTTGAACTGACAGTACTTGGGAATTTCGGCATTCTGCTTAGACCTGCCAGATTTTGCATGTAAAGGAACTTTTGGAGGAACATCAGAACAAGAGGTTCCGAATCAAGTGGAAAACAAAATTCCCTGTGAATTGGTGGCATATGCAGTATCTGATTAATTTAGTCAACCGCTATTTATTTCCACATATTGTACTGAAGTCTTCTATCATGTTCCATTTGTTTCAGAACTTGGGTCAGATCGGAATGAGTTCTTAAAGCTTTGCAAGAGGATTGAGTACACAATCCGCGCCTGGTATCTCCTTCAATTTGAGGATCTCATGGTAATTTAGGATCATATGGTAATTTGTACGTCTTATGTGGGAAAAAAAACAAGAAAAAAAAAAAGAATCTCTCATATCCAATCGATTCTGGTTTTATTGTTAGTACTTCCTTTTTTTCTGAAACTAATCTTTGATCATTGCAGCAACTATATTCTCTCTTTGACCCACTACATGGGGCTAAAAAACTAGAACAGCAACACTTATCTCCAGAAGCAATTGATGTTCTCGAGCAGAATTTTTTGACATACTTATTTCAGGTATGGAGGCCACTATGCCTTTTCTTTTTTTTATATATATCTTTGTGCAGGCAATATGAAGATTAAAATGTGTGCTCGTTTGATAAGAGTTATGAAAATTAGTGATTTGTATAAAAATACTCTCTCAGGTCAGTGAGCCTGCTTGAGCAATATCATGGCAGTTATGATGTAATGAACAATAGGAAGTTTGGAGCTTGGATTTGGGAGCGTAAATTATTATGATGCAGGGGTGACCCTCTGCTCTTTCTTCCCAGTTTATTTTGACCTTGTGTGTCATTCCTTTTGCTTCTATCTTGTATTTAGATTATGGAGAAAAGTAATTTCAAAGTTGCAACAGATGAGGAGATTGATATTGCTGTTACTGGACAGTATCTTTTGAATCTGCCCATCACTGTTGATGAATCCAAGGTTATTGTCACACTTTCTTGTGTATTTCAACTCATGAGTTGGCTAAATCAGTTTTGTCTTCATTTCACACTGTCTGATTGTTTTTTTCCCCAATGTTCAATGTAGCTTGATAAGAAGCTTCTAAGCAAATATTTTTCACAGCATCCTCATGAGAATCTGCCAGAGTTCGCAGATAAGGTATATCACAGTGCTGTCAGGCTTTTTGTGTCTCATCTAGCAATTACTAATCCATTGTAGAGCCTTATGCTTATAATAGCACTATTGACTTTTTTTATTTTTAGTACATAATATTCCGTCGTGGTATTGGAATTGATCGGACTACAAACTACTTCTTTCCGGAGAAAGTAGACATGCTCATTGCACGGCTGTGGGCAAAAATTTTGCGAGTGACGGGGTTGGTGATTATTTATTTCCGTATATCCTTTTATTTTGACAACTTGCTCTATGATTTACCGTCCATGACTTGAAAAGTTTTGATTACACCATCAGTAGACCCTGTCATGCACATTCCTGTATGGGTCTGTTTTGTTGGCTAATAATCTCTCCATTGCAGTATAGCAATACTTCTCTCTAAATTCTCGAAGGGACATAATCGACATAAGAAAGATCAAAATGAAGACCCAAAGAAAAATGATGACCTTGGTACTGAACCTGACCAGGAGGAGTTCTTTGTTGAGAGGATACGGATCCAGAACATGGAGCTAAGGTACCTGCTTGTTATCACACTTTAAGCCACATGGTATTGGTAGCCTTTACAGGCGGATTTTATAGAGGGCTTCGGTTTTACCTTGTTTCTGTTTTTTCATACTGAATTTTAGCTCTGTTTGTTCATGTCTCTGCTGGAATGTACTGAGACGAGTTAAATGTGAGGAGGTCCCCTTGTAGTCCTTTAAATATATGCTACAGTATGGGAGATCCGAATTACAATGGATTTCATATGTTGCTTAACAAAGGTGCTTTCTTTGTTAATTTTCCATGCACAACTTCAACCAGACTTTAAATATTGCTCATGGAGCATGTATTATGGAAGAAGGGTGTTATGGTGAAAAGAGTATAGGGATAACAGTGCAAGGAACTTTAGGGACTGTAATGGCGTGAAAATAAATAGACACATGGGTGACTAGGGCAGAGAGCATATTATGCCCAATTATTATTCTGAGGCAGAGGCAGTCATCGTGTTCATATCACTGAATGGGAATGGGAGCAGCTTTCAAGTTCAGTCACCAGATAGTGAACTGTGAAGTAATGAATGTGGATGGAGGAGTCTGCAACTTTTCATTCCACATTCCTTGCATTCCCATGCTTCCAGAGAGACTGGTTCATGTAGGCGAGAAAACTCTTCCGCAAAATAAGTATTATTATTGAGACATTAACTAACAAATAAAGGTAAATGGATGCACAGGGGGAGTGAAATCTCGCTGCTCCATCTGGATAGAGAGAAATCGAGAGAAAGATAGCCACTGGATGTGCCTTTGCATAAAGTTTGTAGGATTTGCTCAAGCTATCTGATCATGGATCATATCTACCATGATGTTCGTCCTGAGTCCATATTATTTTTTGCTTGTCTCCAGTCTCCGCAGCTTGTTGGGCAAGATCACGATTCAGGAACCAACCTTTGATAGGATAATCGTACTTTACAGGTACTTCTGTATATTGATTTTTATTATTTGTTTTGGAAAAAACTCGATTTGAGTTGTTAAATACTTAAAAGGCAAGGTTGGCCTAATCAGCAAACTCTGAGAAATCGATGATCCAGTAAATGGCTGATTAATTGGTGATAAGGCCGATTCATGACCCTTGGTTTGAAGTCTGGATGACTGTGAATTCGACCTTGATCCTTCATGCCCTCTCTTTGTCGATGTATTTCTCTCCTCTTATCTTTTTGCATGCGAAAAGATACCAAATATTTTATGTCTGACCAAAAAGCAAAAAAAAAAATACTCAGCTGTGCAAAGCCTCGGCCTGGCCTAGTGTTCACTAGAACTTTATGGGAAGTGTTGTTGCCTTCATATCCTTGACAAAGAAGATGAAAATGATACTAAGCACGACATACCATCCAATTTTTTCTCATGATTGGTTGATGAATTGAGATTTTTATTTTTTTTTTGGTTTGGAAACCTGACAAGCTTTTCTTTTCTTTAAGCTAATTGGAAGTGATCCATGCTTCATGCTGTGTGGAAGAGTTTTATCTATTTGTATTGTTCTAGAAATGTAAAATCATTCTGCTCATCTAGATTTTTTTTTCTTTGAAGGCGAGCAAGTCAGAAAGGGAAGCCCGAGACTGGTATATTTCTGAAACATTTCAAGAACATCCCAATGGCCGACATGGAAATCGTTCTTGTAACTCTTTTCCTCTGAATAACTATCGTTCTCTTGCTCCCTACCATGTGCGACACACTTTCTTTTACTGATGTGGTTTTCACGGTTTCTTTCTATTCACAGCCTGAAAAGAAAAGTCCAGGGCTTACTCCAGTGGACTGGGTCAAGTTCCTCATCTCTGCTGTTGTGGGCCTGGTTAGTTTATCTTATGCTTCTGAACCTCTCAAGCTTCTCTTTTGTGCCATTTTCATTCGCTGGTGCAAAATCCAAAGATTTTAAAGTTTTGCAGGGTGCTCTAGCCGGTACGCTTAAGGGGCCTAGCAATGATCTCTGGGTTATTTTCGCTATACTTTCTGGAGTGGTTGGTTACTGTGCGAAAACATATTTCACGTAAGTTCTCCTCATGCTGATCGATGCTCTCAGAACATTTTCTTTATAGTTATTGAAAGTCTCATGTGCAGTTCCAGCTCTTTTTTTATGCATTCTGATGGGAGGAGCACTTTTTCTTTGGATATCAAACAGGGTAAAAGCGGCAC
Organism: Drosera spatulata; assembly: GCA_035668315.1. Classification (NCBI taxonomy): domain Eukaryota; kingdom Viridiplantae; phylum Streptophyta; class Magnoliopsida; order Caryophyllales; family Droseraceae; genus Drosera; species Drosera spatulata. The sequence continues at coordinate 27,043 of JAOVYX010015270.1, forward strand.
ATTGCTTACATGAAATATGCTTCTTCTCAGGTTTCAGGCGAATTTGGCTGTATATCAAAATCTAATTACGCAGTCGATGTATGACAAACAACTTGATAGCGGAAAGGGCACTCTTCTTCACTTGTGCGATGACGTGATCCAACAGGAAGTATGTTTGCATTCATATGATGCCAAAGTTGCTTTGTGACATGGCATAATGCTAATTGTCAGGTTTTTGCAGGTCAAAGAGGTTATTATAGCATTCTTTATATTAATGGAACAGGGTAAAGCTACTAGGCAGGTGATCACTCTTTGAACCGCTGCTTTATTGTCAAGTGCTGCTGTGCCTTGAATCTTATTGTGGCGCGACAGTTCTGTTGTCTAATTTGCTATTGGCATGTTTTAGGACCTTGACTACCGCTGCGAGGAACTGATCAAAGAAGAGTTTGGCGAGAAATGTAACTTTGATGTGGACGATGCAGTTCAGAAGTTAGAGAAACTGGGCATAGTTTCCCGGGTTAGTACAACATTTATCTTCCTTGAACAACAAAATCAACCTAGCTTATCCCGCAATTCTATCTGTGTGAAGCTCGAAAGTTTTGCCTAGTTCAAGTGTCCGACTTCTAGCTTATAGGAAAACTTTTGCACGATTCATTCAGGATACCATTGGGAGATATTACTGTGTCGGGCTGAAGCGAGCCAATGAGATCATTGGGACAACCACCGAGGAGCTTGTAATGACAGCGAGGCAGGGCGCGAACGCCACTTGATGCTCAAAATGCATTTCACTCAAGAACCGTGATTAGTGCTGCTTACATGTATGTGCCACGAGAACGGATTCGCTGTTTATTTGTTCAGTCTTGTCAAGTTTCTGCGTTACCGGAGTTTGGGGTGTATAGAATCCTTCTACGTTGCTGTGTTGGTTGATCTTATATGTCTGTGTATTTGTGTAATCTAACTCGAGAGTCGAACATTCAGAAGCACCTTCGGCCGTTTTTTTCCTGGCTTATTAAGAAAGTCATTTATTGTCTCCCTCAAAAAAAAAAAAAAAATATAACGATTTGATTTTTATATATGTTTTTCATAAAATTATTATAAAATATTAATAATAATTTAAATTATGTGTTTTAATTATGTGTCATTGACAAGTGCAAAAAGATCCCAAAACTATAAAAGAAAATATCAATGAATTATATTTTAATTCTGACATGTAGATCACATTTTTTCTCTTACTATTATCTCTTACACATTTACTATCATAAAATATCAATGGAGTATTTTTTGGGTAGTTTCTAATACAATTTCAACTTACATTTGACCTCCTGAAAAATTTTGATGTACACTTTACACCCCAGTTCATAATTTCATGCATTGCACATCCCAAAAAAAAACAACTCCTACTTTTATCTTTTCATATTCCCAAATGCACTTTTTCCATTCCCTACACACCCACAACCCTTCGTTTTGGGGTGTAAGTGTATGAATTTTCCTAAAATGGAGTGTAAGTGTTGGACAAGCATTTTTTTTTGTTGG
>JAOVYX010015271.1:0-28549 GCA_035668315.1 Drosera spatulata
GGCGACTAAACTCCTAAATGGTCGCAAACGATGCCAAAAATATATGGCGACTAATTCCTGACTTAGTCGCCAAAATGACGACTAAAATTCTATATGGTCGCAAATTATGCCAATCGTTAATGGCGACTAATGGCTGTATTAGTCGTCAAATTTAGCGACTAGAAAATATTGTTAGTCGCCATTATCAATTAGCGAGGAAGGTTTTAGCGACGAAAGTTTTTAGTCGCATTTTAGTCGCCTTTTGGCTTTTGCGACTAAAATTCTTCATTTAGCGACTAAAAATCTTAGTCGTCTGTTTGGTTGATTTTTGTAGTGGCAGGAGTGGGGGACTCATCTTTCTATGGGATGATTCGATCAAGGTTTCGATGAAGCAACTACATAAATACTACATTGACATTGTAGTGGAAGGTTCTAGTCAATGGTCGAGGGTGGCATTTTACAGGTTTCTATGTGGAACCGAGGGCCGAATTTAGGCAACGAGCATGGGATGCTTTATAAAATTTAGGAGGAGCTGTAGCCATTCCCTGGCTTTGTTGTGGTGATTTTAACGAAATTCTTTATCACTCAGAGAAATGGGGAGGGACGCGATGAAACATCCGTGATAGGAATGTGCAATCCCTTTATTTGTATAGAAATTAATAAACAAAACTTAATAGTAAAACAATGATGTAGTTTGTGTACTTAGGTTGAAAATAAGGTTAGTAATCTGCAGTCTAGGTTTGATGTGGAAGAACAGACGGTCACAAATGGAGAGCAGTCTAGGTTTCATGTGCAGACGAGGTCTCAATGGTACTGGGTGCAGATTAAGTGACAGCAGACTTAATGCAATAGAGCCGATTGCAAGGTTGAACAAGGATCAAAGGATTGATCAAATCGAAGATTTGAGGTATGGAGAATCTATATTAGGATCAGAAAAGCTGAACCAAGTCTGCCAACATCAGTGATAAGGTCACTGTAAGCAAACAGACAAAGCTGTCAATATCTGAATAGTACAGTCATAGGTTCTCATCCCCTCGGCCTATAAAAGGGGATCAAAAGAGCTTAGAGGAAGAGTTTTTTTTGTGTGGACGATGATATTTTGAACACTCTTAGAAAGAAGAAAAATCAGAAATCATTGTGCAATCGTCTTAGTGAGTTGAAATGAAGACTCAGGAAGAAGGGGGTTCATTAGCTTACTCTGAAGAACAAGAAGCTGCAGTAGAGTCCAAAGAAGGACCTATGCGAGGATCTAGGTTCTTAACCTTTAGCAAATTGTGAACTTGTAAAGGGATTTTTTTGTAAGCCAAAAACAAGAAGATAGTAAGGTAAAAACAAGAAGATAGTGAACTCACCTCTTGACTTGACTACAACGTTCACCAAGGGAAGACTGGATTAAGCTCTCATTGATCAGTTGATAGCGAGTGTCTGAATCAGTATAAAATCCTGTGTTCTTACTTTTCTTTGCATTGTTTTGCATATTAGAATTGTTAGAAATAAATTAAAGAGTGTGAAGAGACAAACTTTGAAAACATAAGTCTCTGCAGCAGATACATCTTGTAGTCTGCATAAATAATTAGTACATACTAGTTAAATACTTTTACTGCCTTATATCGAAAAACTTTTAAAACAACCTATTCACCCCTCCCCCCCTCTCATCTAGGTTGTTTCAATCTCCGCTGTAGAAGAAGAATACATAGTTGTAGGAAGCTGTGCTGCACAGGTATTATGGATGAGGTTATAACTTGTAGACTACGGTATTTCGTTTTCAAAAACACCAATATTTTGTGACAACACGTCTGCAATGGTAATTTCGAAAAATTAAGTTTTTCACGTAAGGATCAAGCACATAGATATCAGATATCATTTTATTAGGGATCATGTGCAAAAGGATCATATCAAATTGGAATATATACCAATTTTACAAAACCTCTCAATGAGAGTAAATTTATCCAATTTTAAGATGAATTGGATATGATTGATTTAAATGAGTAAATGACCAAAAATGCTCTACTGCACATGTAAGATGCAGACTAGCATTAATTTTTCTCTACTACATTTCTATTTTTAGAAGGAAATAGCCTTCAAACTCATCTACCTAAATTTCCGCAACAGTCATATAAATGACTGGAATCATGAAAAATCATGCAACGGTCATTTTTTTTAAATTACAACGATAACTTTCAACTGAGTATAAATATACAAAATTCTTGAACCCAAAATGCCTTTACTCTCTCTTTCTCTCTCTCTCTCTCTCTCTCTCTCTCTAAGAATTCTAAAAGTCTCTTACTCTCTACTACAAACTCTAGCTCGAGTTTTCCAATTCTTAACTTTCATGAGCGATGAAATTCAATCCCAAATACTTTAGAAAATGGCCAACACCCGTTCTAATACACCATCTAAGAGCGACAAAAATCAAGAGCAAAGAAACCCATCCAAGAAGATAGAGCTGCAGACTGGAGTTATCCTGGACTCCAAAACCCTAAAAAGGGAATCTGATGAATTAAGGAGATTACAGAACTCATACAAGGTGCTGGGTTGAAATTCCTATGCGAGAAGACCAACAGGATATACGATGAAGAAGTTCCGGATTTCATAGAGAAGGCAAAGGTGCCAGACAACTTCGAATCCCTCACATATACCTCCAGCAAGAAGATTGGAATTATTGTTACTCCCAAGGACTTTGAACAATTGTTCAAAGTTTCAAACGAAGGACCTCGAAATATCCCAACCTCAATGGTGAGCGATGGTAGACACGCGATGCTGAGTGAAAATCATCGAAAGGAAGGGATCAGGACAATGAAGAAGTACCTATCAAAACCACATAAGCTTCTAGAAAACGTGATCAAGAAGGCCATCATGTCCAGGGAATTCTCAAAGGATCAAATCACCTTCTATCAACAAGAGACCATGTGTGCAATCCTAACAAAACACAAAATCAACTGGGTGAAGCTTTTGATGTATCAACTGGTCGAAGCAGTAGAGGCTAGACAACCTCTCTTTGGTAGAGTCATCAACATCATCCTCAAAGAGAAGCTCAAACTCTCAGACAAGAGAGGAAGACCATGGACAATGACAAAACAAATTGATGTGAAGAAGATTGGGAAGTAACCAGTTGACTTCTCAAAGAAAGTAAAGGAGGTGCAAACCAAATCAATGGCTTCAGATCAGCCTCTCAAGAAGGCCATGATGAAGGTAAAGGAGAGAATCACCAAGAAGTCTACAAAAGGCAGACTGAAGTAAACTGCAGAAGAGAAGCAAACAAAGACTACAAGAAGGAAGCTAATTTTGCAGACCTCGAAAGAAGCAATGGAGACCCTGTCAAGGATACCTACTGCACAATCAGCAGCTCTGGAAGAAAAATAACAAAGCCAATTCCTGCAGACGAGCACACTGAAGTCATTATAAAGAAATCAACAATGAAGTCAGAAATGATTCCTCCTGCAACCAGTGAAGGAGAGACATCATCAAAGGCTATCTCTCCAAAAGAGCCATAAATAGTTGTACTCCATGCTGCAAACATTGTATTAGAGTACCTCAAGACAGGGGCTGATGAAAATTTTCAATAGCTCATTCTGGAAGCGCGGCAGGGCTATCAGAAAATTAGGGAAGGACCTATGGCACAGCTCAGACAGGAGCTAAGTGCTCAAGGATACACAAAAAAGGAAATTGAAGACATCAAGGCCAACATGAGAAGGATGCCGACTGATAAACCCTTCAGCACCTCTACTACAATTCCTCTACCAATCAGGTCTACTGCACCTGAGGTGGAATCATCCACAACTGCACTCATTCCCATCTCTACTACGGGAATGGAGCTGTAGGAGTTGAAGGAGAATACCCCTCCACAGCATTAGAAGTTTGGGCTATAACAACTACCACAACAGGACCTGCAGACAAGAAGGAAATATAAGAAACTCTGCAGACCATCCAATCCATAGAGCAAGAGTGACAAAGCACAGATCAAGGACAGATGAACTTTTGGGCAAACCTGAAAAAGAGGACATGATACAGAAGTTTATCAGAAAACATAAGCTTCCATTAAAGAGGAAGCCGAAGGCTACAGCTCAGAGGAAAAATTGATTCCATCACGACCTACCACAAGATACAGGATAAATCTTGATAGAACTAAAATAGAGATTGACATTGTGGATAACATGACAGAAGGTGAGATAGAGCAGGTCATACTTATCCAAAGGAAAAAAAACTACCAAAAAGAAGAGGCCCACAGAACCATACATTCTCTTTAATGGAGCCTTAGAGATAAAGGACTCAACTCTAAAGATAAAGAGGCACAAGCAAGCTCAACTGGAAGCTGTGGAGTTTGTCCACACACAAAAGGTGAAAGCAGAGTTGAAAAGATTGATAGACAAGCATGTCAAAGCAGCAACCTTAGAGATCTATGACTATTTGTCAAGACCAACCATTGGCAGACGAGCATCTTCTGAAGATGGTGATGATCATGATGATGCAAACCATCAAGAAGAAGAAAGTCATGATGATGATGAAATGATTGATGAAGTTATCAGAGAAGGCATTGGAGAGCTCCCCGCAGCAGAATAAACAATAGAAGAGCCAGAAGCAGCAGAGACAATAGAAAAACCATCAGGAGCAGACGAACCAGCAGCAGAAGAAGGGCAACAGAGGTTGAGCAGATTATTGCAGCCAGAGAAGTTCAACCATCTACAGAGCAGTCTGAAGAAAAGGAGAAACACACTCATCAAGGAGCATTCACAGAGATTGTAGCCCTTGATCTGACTTCAACACAGACGGAGAAAGTGGTCATAATTGATGACGAGGGCACTGAAATGATTTCTGCAGTCAAGGAAGGGTAGACTGCAGAAGGCATCTCCTTCAAAGGGGTGACGCTTCAGGAAATCAAGGAGCACTTGATGAGTGATTCTCCCACAAGTCAGCAGCATATGCACACCCAAGCTGTATCACCTCTGAACCTGGTGTTCACTCCCACATCCTCCTTTGGACTAATGCAGACTAGGACAGATCCTCCATCTGTTGGATTCCCACAAGGTCTACTGTATGGTGCAACTTCCAATAGACCCATGACACCTCAAACTGTATCCAGAAGTCTTAGACAAGCATTGAAAGACGTCAAGTTGAAAATGGTACATGAAGGACCATCTCCCACTGTCAGAGATACGACCATTGCTGGGATCACACAACCACTACAGGCCTCTCCATTCTTTCCAGAGGCAATAGTGGAGTACAAACTGCGACAAATGGATCAAGAAGTCTACAGCATACATCAATGAAAAAAAGATGTCTTTGGAGTCCTTCTCGACAAATTGGAACTAGTTGGAAACGAGTTGGCCTTAGAAAAGGAAACCAGAAACAAATGCATCAAAGAGTTTCATGATATCTTTTCTGACATGGCTGAAGGCCTTCTAAAATAGATTCAACGGAGCAATACCATCAATCTTCAGCAATACATATTTAGCTCCTCAAATCTCAACAAACTCAGAGGTAAACATTCAGCAGATTCTAGACCTCACTTTAGTCCACTCAACGACAGCTTCAGGAGCACATTCTCAACAATGACAGAAGACTAAGCCTGTCTGAAAACAAACTGCAAGTTGAAACTACCAAAGCCACAGCTGCTTAACAAGTCACCTCCTCGGAGCTGAAAGCTCTCAAAATTGCAGTTGAAGACCTCACAACAGCTCTTCAAGCACATGCTAGCAAAAAGGGGGATAATGCTTTAGCAAAGGAGAAGGAGACAGAAACAGCAATAGCCGTAAAGTAGAAGTCTTCAACAAAGCTCAAAAGAAGACCTCAAGCTATAACAGAAGGAGAAAGGTCAGCAAAGTACACGAAGCCTTCACAAGAACCCTTAAGGCCTCAGGGGGGGAAGAGAAGCCATGGAGAACAACATGAAGACTACCCTCTAAAGCGCAGCAGAGGAGAAGAACAACATAGGTAAATCCTCTGCTGAGTTGTAATTTTAGGTTCTAAATTTTTTTTCTTTCCCTGAAAGAGTAAGTAGTTATCTTGCTGTTTTATTACTAAGAATTTTTGTTAGCATCAATTTAGAGTACAACCATGATTTAGTTAGTGTGCTTAGGCTGAAAATAAGGTTAGTAATTTGCAGTTTAGGTTTGATGTGGAAGAGCAGACGGCCACAAATGGAGAGCATTGTGGGCCACCAGATGCAGACTACTACAGGGAGATTTCAGCAAGACAGCTAAGACATACATGGACAACAAAAGATCTACAAATACTTCAGGATCTAAGATCAATCTTGTTGACAAGGGCCAACACAACAATGCAGAAAAGATTTCAGCAGTGCTGGGTGCGACGAGGTTACAGCAGTGATCGGGTGCAGACGAGGTCTCAATGGTATTGGGTGCAAACTAAGTGGCAGTAGACTGAATGCAGTAGAGCTGATTACAAGGTTGGACAAGTATCAAAGGATAGGTCAAATCGAAGATTTGAGGTATAGAGAATCTATACTAGGATCAAAAAAGTTGAAGCAAGTCTGTCAACATCAGTGATGAGGTCACTGTGAGCAAACATACAAAGCTGTCAACATCTGAATAGTACATTCACGGGTTTTCTTATCCCCTCAGCCTATAAAAGGGGATCAAAGGAGCTGACAGGAAGAGTTTTTTTTTGTTTTTGTGTGTCGATGATGATATTTTGAACATTCTTAAAAAGAAGAAAAATCAGAAATCATTGTGCAATCGTCCTAGTGAGTTGAAACGAAGACTTTGGAAGAAAGGGGTTTACTAGTCTGCTTTGAAGAAGAAGAAACTACTGCAGAGTCCAAAGAAAGATCTATGCAAGGATCTAGGTTCTTAGCCTTTAACAAGTTATGAACTTGTAAAAGGGTTTTCTTGTAAGCCAAAAACAAGAAGATAGTGAACTCACCTCTTGACTTGACTACAACGATCACCAAGGGAAGATTGGACTAAGCTCTCGTTGATCAATTGATAACGAGTGTCTAAACCAGTATGAAATCACGTGTTCTTACATTTTTTTGCATTACTTTGCATATTAGAACTATTAGAAATAACTTAAAGAGTGCAAAGAGATAAGCTTTGAAAGCATAAGTCTCTGCGGTAGATACATCTTGCAGCCTACCAGAACAACTAGTGCATACTGGTTAAACACTCGACTGCCTTATATCGAAAAACTTTTAAAACAACCTATTCACCCCCCTCCCCTCTAGGTTGTACCTCTGAGAATAACAACCCGCTTAATCGAGAATTTCCATGATGTTTTGCTATCGACTATGGGACCTGGGAGCTCAGGGATCTAAATTTATATGGTACCGTAAGGTTGCGGAGGCCATTGGGTTTAGGAGCGTTTAGACCGAGCAACCGCCAATGACGGGTGGGTAAATTAATTCCGAAGTGTATCAGTTCGCAATGTGGCCACCTCTGCTTCGGATCATTTGATGATCCACAAAAACTGGGTATCCGACAAGGATAGGGTGGCTGATTGGAGGAGAAGAAAAACGGGGAGACCATTTCTCTATGAAAGGTGTTGGGATCGAGATGAGGAATGGAAGGATGTGGTTCGATGGGTTTGGAAGAATAGCAAGCTTAAGGGGGGTAGTGTAGAGACATCCGAGAAACTGAGAGCAGTGGGAAGTTCATTACAGCAATAGGGGCAGGATAGACTACAAAAAATGAAGGAAGAAGTTAGACATAAACAGGAGAAGGATATACACATGAATGCTAGTGGCGAAGAAGATCTGGACGTCCTTACCGAACTCAACTATGATCTTGATGCTCTTCTTGAAAAGGAAGAGTCGTATTGGGCTCAACGAGCGAGGATAGAGTGGCTACGGGAAGGCGATAGAAACACGTCCTTTTTTCACTCTCGAGTGTCCAAACGCAGGTCACACAATATGATTCTGGGTTTAGAGGATCAAGCAGGGCGATGGACAAATGATAATGAGGCGATCTTAGCCACAATAACGGACTTCTATATGAAGCTCTTCATTACTCTGAGTGTGGAGACTGAGTTCTTGTACAATAGTGAATGGAGATCGAAGCTAAAACAGGTGCATGTTGAGTTCTTGAATGTAGAAGTGGAAGATAGCCTTAGATAGATGCATGGAAGCAAAGCTCCGGCACCCAATTAAGGAATGAAGTCTAGCTCATATCAACTCTATTTTTCTTAGATTAATCCCTAAAGTTCTACAGCCCAGAAATATTTCACAGTTTAGACCCATTAGTCTTTTCAATGTGGTCTACAAACTGATCTTGAAAGTTCTTGCTAACTGTTTGAAAACGGTGTTGCCTTTCTTAATCTCAAATTCACAGGGGGCTTTTGTGGAGAAACGACTCATCACAGACAATGTCATAGCGACCTTTGAAATAATGCATTTTATCAAAAACAAAAGGCCAAAAAGCAGGGATTCTATGCTTTAAAGCTAGATATTGTGAAGGCGTACGACTGGGTAGAGTGGCCGTTTGTTATAGCGACGATGGACCGAATGGGTTCCCCTTAAAGGTGGAAATCAATAGCGCAGGAGTGTATCACCTTGGTCACCTTTTCGGTGCTGATTAATGGGTATCCGACGTGGCCTTTCTAACCCTCGAGAGGCCTTCATTAAGGGGATCCCCTTTCCCCGTTCCTCTTCGTCATATGCACGGAGGCGCTATCCTTCCTCATCCGTCAGGGTGCTACTGCAGGGAACCTCGTAGGAGTATTTGTCTATCGGAACGCCCCAAAGGTTGACCATTTGTTCTTTGCGGATGATAGCATATTATTTGGCAGGGCGACTAGAGAGGAGATCGGCACGATTCACCAGATCCTAGATAAGTATGTAAGGGCTTCAGGTCAAAAGGTAAAATCGCGAAAAGTTGACATTGTGCATCAGACATAAAGGCCGAATTCTGGGGGTTCGAATATCAAAGGACTTGGGCTCGTACCTGGGAATGCCATCTAGAAGCCTCTGGAAGATGAAATCCTTGCTGATTAGTGGTATTCGATAGAGAGTGGGAATAGGACAGAACATCAGAGTGATCGGGAATCATGGTTGCCCTCGAGACATGGCTTCAGGTTAGAGGAACATCCCCCAGGTTTGTCTCCTGATGCGCGGGTATCAGATTTGATCGACACAAGGATCCAGCAGTTGGAAGGAGAGATAATATAAGATATATTTTCAAAAGAAGTGGTACAACAGATCTTATGCATACCTTTAGAGTTCCTAATACGTGATGATCGTCTAGTCTGGAATCACAGCAATAACAGGATTTTCTCAGTTAAATCTGCCTACTGTTTTGCCTTCAAGCACCGGTTCAAAGAAAGGGACCTGGAGTTGCCCAATCACTGCATGGAGATGAATTAGGCAAAATTATGGAAACTAGACCTACCGCCTCGAGTGAAGTTTTTCCTTTGGCGAGCTTGTCGAGGATGCCTACCAGTTTTGGATCGTCTCCAGACAAGAGGCATGATCATAGAAACAGGGTGTTAGAGGTGTGATGAGCTCGAGGAATCTATCTTTCGTGGCCTGCTCAGCTGCCCGAAGGCTAGAGAGGTGGAATCAAAGCTCTTACATGATGAAAACCCAAGGGAGTGCTGCATCCTTCAGTGAATGGTTCAACCCTCTCATCTCGTCCCTCGATATGGCTTCGCTTGCTTAAATTGGGACCATACTTCATGAGATCCCGTCTAATAGAAACCACCGGCTATATGGGGGTGATATTAAGTCGTCGTACCTAGTCGTGAAGATGGCCTTGGCTCTGACTCAAGACTATAGGAGGGCTATGTTATCCAAGGAAGATGGAAGCAGAAGGTGAAGGGAGAATTGGAAGACACCATCGCAGGGAATATCTAAAATAAATGTCAATGCTTTGATATGCTCTCAGGGATGGGTCGCTCGCATCGGTGGCTCGGGATTCTAGAGGTCAAAGAAGGAATAGATTTAACGAGGATGCTGCATCTCAGGGATGTGATTATTTAAGGGGATTGTCAACAAGTGAAGAATATGCTAGAAGCAGACAAGCTAGACTATTCTGAAGATGTCTTAGATTGCTGAGGAATTTTTTTAGTTTTAGATGCTTATGGGTATCTTACCAAGCAAATAAAGCCGCTCATGTTATGGCTAATTTTGTTACGGACGATCAAATTGTTCGGATTTGGAGTCCTAACATACCCTCATGTGTACTAGATATTTGTAATTCAGAGAGGAGCAATGCAATCTAGAGTCCAATTGGACATTCTCAAAAAAGAAAACAGAAAAAGAAAGAGCATTATTGTTGTTACCAATTAAATTGATCAGCTGCAAACTTGTAACTAATTGACGACAAGAATATTTAAATCTGTTGCTAGAAACCATTCTGTAGCTAAGGGAAAAAAAAAAGCCGCTCCTAATTCTCTTATCCCTAGGTAGCACTTGCATTCTCTAAATAGAGATTTTGTAAAAAGAAAAAAATTAAAGTGATGATATGATGAAAAGTTAAAAAATATTAAAAAATAGATTGAAATGTGTGTTAAAATGTAAAAGTTAAAATATGAGATAAAAAATTCGATAAAATTATTATATTATTTTAATATTATTTATTTTTATAGGTGAATTTAATGTAACTTTATGTATAACGAAACGTGAAATGTAGAGAGAAAACTATAATTCTGATGCAAGTGCTAATAAACCTAATACTCTCCACCTCTGCATGCCTTCAACCCCGCCACTGCATCTCCGGCCTCCATCGAGATCGATTCTTGTCTAGATCTGAGAGTCCAAGTTGCAATCGCTTCCCATCAATGCGTCGATTACGTTCATAATCACACTATACTTGGCATTAGGTAAAACTCACAACGCTCGTTTTTGTATTTATTGGGTTCGATTCGGTCGATCAAGGTTGTTCGTGGTTGATTGCTTTTGTCGAAGTGGGGATGATGGGTTTGATTGGTAGGGTTTTTGTTGTCATCGAATCAATTTAGATTGGGTTCACTATTAATGAATTTGGTTAATCCTCTTTCGTTTTAAGCGGCAAAATGTTGTTTTGGTAGTTCTTTATTAAGAATTGAATGTATATGAATTTGATGAATTAAGAGGTTACTATTAGGGGGACTCTTATTATGCTAGATAAAAACTTGGGTTTGCATGAGGAAGTATGATAATAAATTCTGTGCGTTGATGTTAGTGGTCGATTTGCTTAAGGAAATGTTAGTGGCAAATTAGTTTCGAATATTTGTGAATGTTCTTTGTTATATTTCACCACTCACCAATAGTGAAAATTTTGCGAAGAGTTTAGAAATGATATGGAAATTGTGAAAACTCTCAAAATGCTGTGAGGAATATTAGCAAGGTGTGCAGTGCTCTTCAATGGTCTAGTGAACGGCCTATCGAATGGTTATATGGTACTACAACAGTATATTTGGTGAGGAAGAGCACAGGTAATTGTACCCCCTTGATAGTTTTCACGAATAGGTAATTATTGTAGTAGCTAGTTTGTAAAGGTAATTATAGTTAACGCGTATTGAAATAGTTAATTATCAGAAATGTTCCTACGCTCAGATTTTGTAAAGGTGAGAGAATCTGTCTGATTTTAGTCTTAAATTCAAGAGTGCTCATTTTATCCCTAGAACGTCATAGGCTTTGATAGCTTATCGTGAATGCTAGTGTCTATCCTGCTGAGAGGCAACAGCAACAACCTTCCTAAACTCATTTAGTGCAAACAGTTGGTGTTCCTTATCTCTTGTACATCGTAGCTTAATTGAGCCTATGTTTGGTAAGCTGAAAGAAATAAAATTTTGACGTGCAGAGCCTCTTTTGATATGGTTATGATCGCGGTATGTTAGCTTAGTCATGGGAGATCAACTGGGCATATGTTACTTTTACATGAGCTGCAAGAACCTGTTTTTTACATTCACTGGTAGACTGGTAGTTAGCTTGGGTTTATGATTACAACTTTATGGTGTTTTTTATGATTACAACCTTAGCATTGGCCTGTAATTTTGTTGGTGCTTCTAGTCAATCTGCTAGTCATTATATGATTTTCATGCTAGGACATCATAGTCGTTATTTTTACTTTGACAAATGCTCATCATCCCAGTTTAGCGTATCAGTTAGGAGCATTCTACCCATGTCACATTATATTGAATGAAGTTTTTTCTACACTGGTCTTTTTTTTTTTTTTTTTTTTTTTTTTTTTTTTTTTTTTTTTTGAATTAGCTGATTAGCAAGACACTAAGGTTAATTTATTGGAATGAAGTTTTGCAGTTAGTATTGGTCTGCATTACTAATACTCTGTCATGATATTCATGTTTACTTTGGTGCTTTTTATATTCAGAGTTAATTGATTAAATTATGATATTCTTTGCTTTAAACATGTTCTTCCCATTTTCGGATAAATCTTCTAAATATTGGGATTCTACAGTGTTGAAAGAGAAAACAATTATATAACTTGTTGTGTTTCATTGTTGTTTGTACTATGTGAATATCATGAGGATCATGATTATGAGATTTTTGTAGTGAGTGATTTAAAATGGAAAAAATTAGATAAAAGATGTCATGTTCTAAAAAACTTTAATTATTGATCTTTATACTAACACTACAAGGAACCTGCTACTTACTAAAGGAAAAAAGTCGTTGGGAAAACACCGTTACCGATTGCTTGGCGATGAAGAAACTTTCATTGAAAAACAGCCCGTCAGAAACAGAATTTTCCCACGGAACCGTCCTTTCCGTCACAAATAATTTTTGACGGTAGCTGATTCCGTTGGAAATTTTGTGTCCGAAAAACTGTGTCGTCAGATGTTTTCTGAAGGAATCGGTCCGTCGGAAATATGTTTTTAAGAACTTTGCGATGGAATCACTGCTTTCGTCGAAAAGTCTAGGAAAAAGAGCAATACAAAACCTGCTTTCACGCTCCAAACCTGCTTCACATACACAAATTGTCCCATGACTACAAAACTAGTTTCATATAAGTCAAATTATCCCAAGACGTTACATTAATCCAACCATAACATACATTGTTCTAAATGAGTATATTCATAAAACATACATACATAATCCGTATTTCTAGAATGGCAAAGAAATGTATATCATCCTTACATAGTCTCGATCTCAACAAAGTGGACCGCAAGATGGCGATGGTGGAGGGGGAGAGTAAAGCCAAGACGTGCGAACAAATCCTGATAGTTCTCTTGCTGCGAGAGACGAGCAATGAAATCAGACATTTGTTGCTATTGAGTACTTTGCTCCGTCAAAGTAGCTATCTCTGATCTCGTTTCAGTGAGGATACGCTTTGTCTGTTCCAACTCCACTGACAGGGAGGCAGTGGTATTCACCGAAGAACTAGATCGTGGTTTCTCGTAATATGCACTCACCTATGCGTTCAATAATGACAAGTATTGTAAATTTATAACTTTTGAAAAGTAAAAACTAAACAAATTAAAAGCTGCATTTAAAAACTTACCTATGATGAACCTAATCCAAGTATGGTCCCCTTTTTCCACCCAACAACATCCAAATAATGCTGATTTTGCACATCTAAGGGCACAATATTCACGTCTTGAATCCCGTGCTCCTCCATATATTCCCTTAGCCTAATGCATAACTCTCCTACAAGACAAGATCAATAAATCTTTGATCATGTATAAACTTAAACTACAAAAACATTGAATTAAATACTTATCGATACTTCTCTCGTCCTCTTATCAACAAATGAAGACTCCTCGTTTGAAACACCAGCTTTCTTCTTCATACGAGATCGAGCAAAGATCTTGGATACTAAGGCTCACAATCAAGCTCTTTTTGTCTAAAAAAAAAGAAGAAAAATAATGAAAAGTAAAATTAGTAACTTATGAAAAAATAAAATAAAGCTACTAAAACTAGATTATAACAAAAAATTTATCATCTTCAACTTCAACTCAGTGGTCAAGATGGATCCCTGACAGTGAAGGTTAGATCTTTATTTTCTGTTATCCCTGTTTCTTTGTGCCTTTTCTTGAAAATAAAGGTGGTTGCGTTTAGCAAGCAGTTGGGTGGGAATTTCCATATTGCACTAAGGGACTGCACAACTCAAAGGCACCATACTGAGATCATGCAAGAGACGTGGTAGATAGTTATGATGTATTGCTCCCATTCTTGTCTAAGTGCAGCCGCGTGAGAAGAGTCTCATCTATAAGCATGGTACAAATATCATATATTTCATGTTAGTATGTTTAGAAAAGTACAAAATGAATAATATAAGAAATAAAAATAAATTACATCTTAAAATAGTCCCACCACCGATCAATGGTGTTCGATGACACCTCTTTATACGTCATGTATGATCTATCAAAATAAGTTCTAATATGATTACCAATAGATTTGGATACCTGTGAACGATAGATCCTGCAACAATGAAAAGACATACAAGATAAATAACCTATTTGTACGGACAACTATAAAGGTAATGAAAAGAATTAAAATAGATATGTGAACAATAAATTAAAAACCGCCAGGCGACATAACAAACTGAGCATAAGGATTTCAAGTCTCATCTAGATGTACTGGGACAGATGTATCACCATGAGATGGAACAAAACCTCCTATCGTGTCATCTAGAAACTCGGCAACATCACCATCATCATCAGCATCATCAAAATGATCATCATCATGTATCTCGAATCGAGATGACAAATGAGAAAGTGACTAGCTCGACCCTCGGGGACAGAACGTTCATCCCTAATGCTCTCTCTATCCCTGTGCATCGACGATTGTCCAGCTCCATGGTTACTCATAGCCCTGACAACGGCTTTACCCTTGCCTCTTTACAAGGGTATCTATATAGAAAAGTATGATAGGAAAGAAACATCAAACAATACACTACACATAAATATATAAACATAAAGGAACATGAAAAAAACATAATGAGATAAAAAAAAAAAAGAGATAATTCTCGATAGGTACCACTTGAAAGATTTTATTCCAAGAAGATACCGATAAAGATTTATAATTCTCATGAGATCCCAAATTATCCAAAATTCTCACACTGCCCTCTACGCCCACTCTTCCTCTCTTCGATTCCCCTTCACCACCACCATCCTCATCAACTCCGTCTCCAGGCCCAGAGCCGCCCCGTCGCATCGCCGCGGTCGTCTCATGGCCACGAAGAAGGTGAGTTAATCGGATTTCAAACTTTAGTGTTCAATTTCGTCCCCACTTGCTTTAAAAACTATTGAATTCATTTCAATTTTTGTCATGGATCACGTCAATTTTTTATCTGAATTTGCAGTTTGCGGTTTGCAGTGCTCATTTCGAGTTATGTGCGATCAATTCATGAGCACATCTTTGAGTTAGAAGGTGAAAATT
Source organism: Drosera spatulata (assembly GCA_035668315.1). Lineage (NCBI taxonomy): Eukaryota > Viridiplantae > Streptophyta > Magnoliopsida > Caryophyllales > Droseraceae > Drosera > Drosera spatulata. The sequence goes on from JAOVYX010015271.1 coordinate 15,251, forward strand.
ATGGATATGACGGGTTGAATAAAGGTACAACCAGGTATAAAGGCGATCGAAGAAGAACCAAAGGAAAGTGACGACATACCATCAACTAGAGCGGCCCTATAGTGCATGATTAACTTAAAAATCGGTGTGGTTTTAGCGATTATGAAAAGGAATTAGAGATGTGGCGGTCGGTATATGTCGGCCAATGATCAGCTCGAGCATGGTCTGATTCAATCGTTGAAGGTGTTGCATAGGATTGTGTTATGCGATGCTCCTTGTTTGAGTAGCTGATTGCCTCTGATGTAATGTTTGGATTTATGCGATACATATAGGCTTAATGTTCGGGTGTAAATCCTCACATAAATCGTTTGAGAAACTTCGAAATATCATGTCGTTGAGATATTGTTTGGATTATCCTCTAGTGTAATGTTCAGTTATTCTAGTTGCATTACTTGATGAACATCATGTATATCATCTAGTATGTCTGTGCAAAAATGTAGTATTCTAGTGAAAAACACATCATCTAATACGTTTATGCAAAAAGGTAGTATGCTTAGTGAAAAACACATCATCTAATACGTCTACTGAAAAACATATCATCTAGTACGCCTGTGCAAAAAAGTGATACGCCTATTGAAAAGCAGATCATTTGGTATGTGCAAAAAAATGGTACGCCTAATGAAACACATCATCTAGTATGCCTGTTCAAAAAAATAGTACGCCTAGAGAAACACATCATCTAGTACGCCTGTGCAAAAAAGTAGTATGTCTAGTGAAAAACACATCATTAAGTATGCCTGTGGAAAAAAGTAATACGTCGGGTGAAAGATACATTATCTAGTATGCCTATGCAAAAAAACAGTAGTACGTCGGATGAAAGATACATTATCTAGTATGCCTGTGCAAAAAAACAGTACGCCTAATGAAAAACATAATTCGTTAAAATTTGTTTGTCGAGTAAAGCATGATCAATCATGGGTGAAGTCAATCTAAGAAGACATATTAGTTCGGGCATACTACGCCTGTGAAAAATATAGTATAAAAATAGTACGGCTATGTAAAATATAGTACGTCAAAATTCCTTTGTCGAATAAATGATGATCAATCATGGGTAAAGTCAATCTAGGCGTCTGAACTAGTACGGCTGTAAAAAAATATAGTACGTGTATGAAAATTCCCGTGGGGGTTTAATAATTGGAAAATATTTGCAAAAGATCGAAGGCTTTCAGCACTTAAATCTCTACAAAGGAAACATACAATAGCATATTGAGAGGCTATTAACTAAGCACTTGGTTGGTGCTAATCAGAGTCAGAGTAGCATCCCTGAATAAGGTTGATATTGATGATATACCTTTAGTCTTAGCATGCATAAGATGCTCCTCAGCCATAGCTAGAGCTATCGCCAGCATCATTGCAGCATCACTTTTGTAGTTGTGCTGATACCTGTTCTAAGTGCATCGGGTCTGTTGACAAAGGCCTTCAGTTTGGAAAACACTTGCACTTGTTAAAGATAAGATATTATTATGACAATTTTAAGGTTACACTTGCGCTATGAAATATGAATAAGGCATATCATCTGACAGATGACATACCATCACTTATCGCATTAGAAAACATGAACATCATTCCAGATCAATCAAATTAAACCAAGCAGTTTCTGTGCATTTACCTTGTCGCCGTTGTGAGCCTTACTTTGGATGACCATGACCCCGCTATCAAACTTCTGCAACATTACTGAACTATAGGAGTATAGTACCAAACAAAATGAAGCATTTGAAAGAATACATAGCCTTCCTTTTGCTTCCTCCATTCTTTATTACTCCTATATCAATACTTTGACGAAACTTTTGATCAGAGATCGATTATGATGAGCGAATTTGGATCAAATACATAGCCTTCGCGCGATCAAATCACATTGATGATGATGATGATCGATGATGGAGATGATGATGATTGATAATGGAGATCGATGATGAAGATGGAGATTACGATGATCGAAGATAAGAAGGAGACGAATATGATCAATGATGGACAAAGAAAGGAAAGAAGAAAATAGGAAAAAGGACAAACTAGGAAAGAGTGAGTGTTTTTTTTTTTTTTTTTGTAAAATTGGTATCTTCTGAAAATAAAGTTCCCTTGGTGGTATCTTCTTGGAAATAAGTCTCCAAAATGATACCCCATGAGAATTTTCACTAAAAAAATCTGTTGAAAAGAAAATTCACCAAAAAATTACTAATACAAGGAAATTTATAACATCAAGAGAGAGAAAAAAATCATTCTCATATTTCATCATCATCGTCATCGTCGTCTTCATCATAAAACTCCTTGTCATCTTCTTCAGCCTCATCTAATTCATCTGCATTGCCTAATATTGGCTCTTTTTCATGCATATTCTCATCCATTTCATCATCTTCTTCTTCAATGTCTATTTCAGAGAGTGATTGTGGTTCGACAATTCACATCAATTTGAAAATTTGTATCATCATTTGGAGCATCTATCAAAGCTCTTGTCTTGATATTGAATGCAATCATCCAGTCCTTGCGGTTGCCTATTGCCCAAGGGTATGTTGTATAGGTCACCTGTTGCACTTGATATGGTAGCACAAAGAGATCATAATAGTGAAGTATTTTCATCTTATTGATTTCAACCAACTTATATGATGGATACACATTCGTACCCCGGACGTGAGGATGAAACCACTTGCATTTAAATAGAATCACGACATAAGATTTATTGGGTCCATTATAGACCAACTGATAAATACCTTGAAGAATGCCATAAAAATCTCTAGCTCCTTCGCTCTTAAGGCACATACCATAATTTATGGTGTCTTTATGCTCTCTGTATGTATAATATCAAATTTGTATCGATTGATGAAGTAATGGTCATATAATTGGACTAATTTTTTTTTTTTCGTCCAAGAGCAAGTGCTCTAATCATGTCATCAAACGCGTTATTCTCTAAAGCCTGCGAAAGGAGTCATAATTATCCTCTTGTAAGTAAGATGATCACTTTCTCTAAAACACATAATGCTTTCCAAGTACGTTGATAAATCATTATACTTACATAGTTTTTGAACCATGAGAGAAATTTTGCGTGATATTTACTCCAAAAGTCATCAGTCGTCCGTGCTTGTCTACAAGCAATCATTTTTCGATCAAACCAGCTATATGAATAATGTCACATATAAGAAACATAACTCAAAAATCATTGACAGAATATATCCATAGTATATGAATATTTTTTTACCGTTCATATTCTCCTAGTAAGCCGCAGTTGTTCAGCACATAGCAATGTGCTGTCTCATAGTCACGATCTGAAAGATGTCCTGGATCGCCATTGTTTGGAGCATACCCTCTTTCTTTATTCCTGAACACTTCTGGTTGATTTTTCTCTATCTCATCATTAATCCCTCCACCATAATTCTACGGGTTATCTTTAGTCTTTATTTTAACATGATCAACGAAATAATGACTACGAAATTAAAAATCTCCTCTATCAGGTATGCGTTGCATATAGAACTTTCCACCTTTCCTTTGTTTTTAACCTTATTCTTCAAGTGAAATTGAAATCTGCCATCAAAAGCATGATATATATTTTACAGGCAAAGACATACATGAGATGTTAGGATTAAAATTTTACAAGATTTTTTCATACGTATCGCTCCATGAAATACATCCACCGATATTGCACTGGTCCACACAACTTAAAAACTCAAATAACATAAAAACTCAAGAAACAACGAAAAGGGCCTTGAAATGACCTCAAAACACTCAAAAACACACGAAAGGGCTACAAACACCACAAAACAACCTCAAATAACTTGAAAACATAAGAAACAACAAAAACAGCCTTTGAATGACCATAAAACACTCAAAAACACATGAAAAGGCTAAAAACACCATAAAACAACATGAAATATCCTCAAACAACATGACAACGCTGGAATCTATCCAAAGAGCCTTCAAATGAGCTTAAAACACTCTAAAACACTTGAAAAGGCTAAAATCATCATAAGAACAACTCCATTCACTTCAAAACGCACAAAAACGAATGAAAAGTGGTAAAAAAAAAAAAAAAAACACCAAAAAAAACACTCAAAAAACTTGAAAAAACAACAATCGGAAAAAAAGCCATGAAATGACTATAAATCACGCAAAACCATATGGAAAGGCCAAAAGCACTACAAAACAACCTCAAATAACCCAAAAATACAAGAAACTACGAAAAGAGCCTTTAAATGAGCATAAAACACTCAGAACCACTTGAAAAGGGTAAAAGCACAACAAAACAACCTCAACTTACTTGAAAAAGCAAGAAACTATAAAAAAAGCCTTGAAATGACTTTAAGACACTCAAAAACACATGTAAAATATTAAAACACCATGAAAATAACTCAAATCTCTTCAACATACAAAAAAAAAGTATGAAAAGCACCATAAAAGAACATCAACTGAATTAAAAAACGCAAGAATCTATCAAAACAAACTTGAAATGACCTTAAAAAACTCAAAACCACATGAAAGGGCTAAAAACACCACAAAACATCCTCAAATAACTTGAAAATGCAAGAAACAACAAAAAGAGCCTTAAAATGACTTTAAAAAACTCTTAAACACATGAAAAGGCCAAAAACACCATAAAATATGCTCAAATAACTTAAAAACTCAAGAATCTATCAAGAGAGCCTTCAAATGAGGTTAAAACCTTCTAAAACACTTGAAAAGGTTAAAAACACCGTAAGAACAACTCCATTGACTTCGAAACGCATAAGAACGAATGAAAAGTGGGTAAAACAAAATAAAACAATCCTCAAATAACTTGAAAACTTAAGAAACAACGAAAAGAGCCTTGAACTGAGCTCAAAACACTCAAAAACACATGAAAGGGCTAAAAACACCACAAAACAACCTCAAATAACCTGAAAACACAAGAAACAACGAAAACAGCCTTTAAATGATCTTAAAACACTCAAAAACACATGTAAAGGATTAAAACACCAGTAAGACAACTCAAATCTCTTCAACATACACAAAAACGTATGAAATGTAGTAAAAGAAGAACATCAAGTAAATTGAAAAATCAAGAATCTATTAAAACAAACTTTAAATGACCTTAAAAAACTCAAAACCACATGAAAGGGCTAAAAATTCCACAAAACATTCTCAAATAACTTGAAATGCAAGAAACAACGAAAAGACCCTTGAAATGACTTTAAAAAAAACTCCAAAACGCATCAAAAGGCCAGAAACACCATGAAATATTTTCAAATAACTTGAAAACACAAGAATCAATCTTAAGAGCCTTCAAATGAGCTTAAAACACTCTAAAACACTTGAAAAGGCTAAAAACATCACAAGGACAACTCCATTCACTTCAAAACACACAAAAACGAATGAAAAGTGGTAAAAACACCATTAAACAACCTCAAATAACTTGAAAACTCAAGAAACGACGAAAAGAGCCTTGAAATGACTTCAAAACACTAAAAAACACATGAAAGGGCTAAAAACACCACAAAAAAACCTCAAATAACTTGAAAACACAATAAACAACAATGTTTATTTGAGGTTTGAAAAACACATGTTTAAAGTCATTTCAAGGCTTTTTTCATAGTTTTTGAGTGTTATGTGGTTTTGAGTTTAAAGGACTATTTGAGGTTTCAAATAACATATGTTATGTGCTGTTTTTAGAGTTTTCATGTGGTTTTGAGTGTTTAAGGTCATTTCAAGTTTGTTTTGATAGTTTCTTGCGTTTTCAGTTTAGTTGATGTTCTTTTGGAGTGATTTTACTACTTTTCATACGTTTTTGTGTATATTGAAGAGATTTAAGTTGTTTTTATGGTGTTTTAATCCTTTACATGTGTTTTTGAGTGTTTTAGTGTCATTTCCAGGCTTTTTTCATAGTTTCTTGTATTTTCAAGTTATTTGAGGTTGTTTTGTTGTGTTGTTACCTGTTTCATTTGGTTTTGAGTATTTTAAGCTCATTTGAAGGCTCTTTTCATAGTTTCTTGCGTTTTCAAGTTATTTGTGGTTGTTTTGCGGTGCTTTTAACCTTTTCATATTGGTTTTGAGTGATTTAAGATCAGTTCAAGGCTCTTTTGATAGATTCTTGGATTTTCAAGTTATTTGAGGCTGTTTTATGGCGTTTTTACCAGTTTTCATTTGTTTTTGTGCATTTTGAAGAGATTTGAGTTGTTCTTCTAGTGTTTTTAGCCTTTTATGTGTTTTTGAGTGTTTTAAGCTCATTTCAAGGGTCTTTTCATAGTTTCTTGTGTTGTCAAGTTATTTGAGATGTTTTTACGGTGTTTTTAGCCTTTGCAAGTGTTTTTGAGTGTTTAAAACTCATTTCAATCCTCTTTTATCAATTTTCAAGTTATTTCAGGTTCTTTAATGGTGTTTTTATCTTTTTCAAGTGTTTTTGAGTGTTTTTAGGTCCTTCAAAGGCCGTTTTCGTTGTGTCTTGTGTTTTCAAGTTTTTTGAGGTTGTTTAGTGGTGGTTTTAACCCTTTCATGTGTTTTTGAGCTCATTTCACGACTCTTTTCGTTGTGTCTTGAGTTTTCAAGTTATTTGATGTTGTTTTATGGTGTTTTCACAATTTTTCATTCGTTCTTGAAGTAAATGGAGTTTTTCTTATGGTGGTTTTAGCATTTTCAAGTATTTTAAAGTGTTTTATGCTCATTTGAAGGCTCTTTTGATAGATTTTTGCGTTTCAAAGTTGTTTGAGGATATTTTGCGGTGTTTTTAGCCCTTTAATGTGTTTTTGAGTGTTTTGAGCTCATTTGAAGGCTCTTTTCGTTGTTTTCTTAGTTTTCAAGTTATTTCAGGATGTTGTGTGGTGTTTTTATCCTTTTCATGTGGTTTTCAACGTTTTAAGGTAATTTCAACTTTGTTTTGATAGATTCTTGCGTTTTCAATTTAGTTGATGTTCTTTTAGGGTGTTTTTACTACTTTTATTACGTTTTTGTGTATGTTGAAGAGATTTAAGTTGTTTTTATGCTGATTTAATCCTTTACATGTGTTTTTGAGTGTTTTATAGTCATTTCATGGCTTTTTTCATAGTTTCTTGCATTTTGAAGCTATTTGAGGTTGTTTTGTTGTGTTTTTACCCTTTTCATGTGGTTTTGAGTGTTTTAAGCTCATTTCAAGGCTCTTTTCGTAGTTTCTTGTGTTTTCAATTTATTTGAGGTTATTTTGTGGTGTTTTTAGCCCTTTCTTATGTTTTCGAGTGTTTTAAGCTCATTTCAAGACTCTTTTTGTTGTTTCTTGAGTTTTCAAGTTATTTGAGGTTGTTTTGTGGTGCTTTTAGCCTTTTCATATGGTTTTGAGTGATTTAAGGTCATTTCAAGGCTCTTTTGATGGATTTTTGGATTTTCAAGTTATTTGAGGTTGTTTTATAATGTTTTTATCACTTCTCATTCGTTTTTGCGCATTTTGAAGTGATTGGACTTGTTTTCATGGTGTTTTTAGTTTTTTAACCTCATTTCAAGGGTCTTTTCATAGTTTCTCGTGTTTTCAAGTTACTTAGTTGTTGTTATGGTGTTTTTAGCTTTTTCAAGTGTTTTTGATTTTTTCTAGCTCCATTCAATGCTTTTTCCAAATTTTCAAGTTATTTGAGGTTGTTTGTTGGTATTTGTATCCCTTTCATGTGTTTTTGAGTGTTTTAAGGTCACTTAAAGGCTGTTCTTGTTGTTTCAGGTTTTTTTCAAGTTATTTTGAGGTTGGTGTGTGGTGTTTTTAGCCCTTTCATGTGTTTTTGAATGTCTGAGGTCATTTCGAGTCTCTTTTCAAGTGTTTTTGAGTGTTTTCAAGGTTGTTTTATGGTGTTTTTACAACTTTTCATTCGTTTTTGTTCGTTTTCAAGTGATCGGAGTTTCTCTTATGGTGTTTTTAGCCTTTTCATGTTATTTGAGTTGTTTTTATGGTGTTTTTAGCCTTTTCAAGTGTTTTTGAGTGTTTTAAGCTAATTACAATGATCTTTTCACAATTTTCAAGTTATTCGAGGTTGTTTTAAGGTGTTTTTAGCCTTTTCATGTGTTTTTGAGTTTTTAAGGTCATTTAAAGGCTGTTTTCATTGTTTCTTGTGTTTTCAAGTTATTTGATGTTGTTTTGCGGTGTTTTTAGCCCTTTCATGTGTTTTTGAGTGTTTTGAGCTCATTTGAAAGCTCTTTTCGTTGTTTTCAAGTTATTTCAGGATGTTTTGTGGTGTTTTTATCCCTTTCATGTAGTTTTGAGTGTTTTAAGGTGATTTCAACTTTGTTTTGATAGATTCTTGTGTTTTAAATTTAGTTGATGTTCTTTTAGGGTGCTTTTACTACTTTTATTACGTTTTTGTGTATGTTGAAGAGATTTGAGTTGTTTTTATGCTGATTTAATCCTTTACATGTGTTTTTGAGTGTTTTATAGTCATTTCAAGGCTTTTTTCATAGTGTCTTGCATTTTGAAGCTATTTGAGGTTGTTTTGTTGTGTTTTTACCTTTTTCATGTGGTTTTGAGTTTTTTAAGCCCATTTCAAGGCTCTTTTCGTAGTTTCTTGTGTTGTCGATTTATTTGAGGTTGTTTTGCGGTGTTTTTAGCCCTTTCATGTGTTTTTAGCTCATTTCAAGACTCTTTTTGTTGTTTCTTGAGTTTTCAAGTTATTTGAGGTTGTTTTGTGGTGCTTTTAGCCTTTTCATATGATTTTTGAGTGATTTAAGCTCATTTCAAGGCTCTTTTGATGAATCCTTGGATTTTCAAGTTATTTGAGGCTGTTTTATAGTGTTTTTATCACTTCTCATTCATTTTTGTGCATTTTGAAGTGATTGGAGTTGTTTTCATGGTGTTTTTAGTTTTTTAACCTCATTTCAAGGGTCTTTTCATAGTTCTTATGTTTTCAAGTTACTTGGTTGTTTTTACGGTGTTTTTAACTTTTTATGCTTTTTTCAAAATTTTCAAGTTATTCGAGGTTGTTTGTTGGTATTTTTATCCCTTTCGTGTGTTTTTGAGTGTTTTAAGGTCATTTAAAGGCTGTTCTCGTTATTTCTGGTTTTTTCAAGTTATTTTGAGGTTGGTTTGTGGTGTTTTTAACCCTTTCATGTGTTTTTGAGTGTTTTGTGGTCATTTCAAGGCTCTTTTCAAGTGTTTTCGAGTGTTTTCAAGGATGCTTTATGTTGTTTTTACAACTTTTCATTCGTTTTTGTTCGTTTTCAAGTGATCGGAGTTGCTGTTATGATGTTTTTAGGCTTTTCATGTTGTTTGAGTTGTTTTTATGGTGTTTTTAACCTTTTCAAGTGTTTTTGTGTGTTTTAAGCTAATTACAATGATATTTTCACAATTTTCAAGTTATTCGAGATTGTTTTAAGGTGTTTTTAGCCTTTTCATGTGTTTTTGAGTTTTTAAGGTCATTTAAAGGCTGTTTTCATTGTTTCTTGTGTTTGCAAGTTATTTGATGCTGTTTTACGGTGTTTTTAGCCCTTTCATGTGTTTTTGAGTGTTTTGAGCTCATTTGAAGGCTCTTTCCGTTGTTTTCTGAGTTTTCAAGTTATTTGAGGTTGTTTTAGGATGTTTTTATAAGTTTTCATTCGTTTTTGTGCGTTTTGAAGTGAATGGAGTTGTTCTTATGGTGTTTTTAGCCTTTCAAGTGTTTTAGAGTGTTTTAAGTTCATTTAAAGGCGCTTTTGGTAGATTGTTATGTTTTAAAGTCATTTGAAGGCTCTCTTCGTTGTTTTTTGCGTTTTCAAGTTATTTGAGGATGTTTTCTGGTGTTTTAACCCTTTCATGTATTTTTAAGTGTTTTAAGCTCATTTCAAGGCTCTTTTCGTAGTTTCTTGTTTTTTCAAGTTATTTGAGGTTGTTTTGTGGTGCTTTTGGCCTTTTCACATGGTTTTGAGTGATTTAAGGTCATTTCAAGGCTCTTTTGATAGATTCTTGGATTTCCAACTTATTTGAGGCTGTTTATAGTGTTTTTACCATTTTTCATTCGCTTTTGTGCATTTTGAAGAAATTGGAGTTGTTTTTTTGGTGTTTTTAGCCTTTTGATGTGTTTTAAGCTCATTTCAGGGGTTTTTTCTTAGTTTCTTGTGTTTTCAAGTTATTTAAGTTGTTTTTATGGTGCTTTTAGCCTTTTCAAGTGTTTTAAGTTCATTTCAATGCTCTTTTCACAATTTTCAAGTCATTTGAGGTTGTTTTATGATTTTTTTTCGTCTTTTCATGTGTTTTTGAGTGTTTTGAGGTCATTTAAAGGTTGTTTTCGTTGTTTCTTGTGTTTTCAAGTTCTTCGAGGTTGTTTTGTGGTGTTATAAACCCTTTCTTGTGTTTTTGAGTATTTTGAGCTCATTTCAAGGCTTTTTCCATTGTTTCTTGAGTTTTCAAGTTATTCGTGGTTTTTTTGTGGTGTTTTTACCGTTTTTATTTCGTTTTTGTGCGTTTTGAAGTGAATAAGGTTGCTCTTATTGTGTTTTTAGCCTTTTCAAGTGTTTTTGAGTGTTTCAAGCTCATTTAAATGCACTTTTAACAATTTCCAATTTATTTGAGGTTGTTTTATGGTGTTTTTATGTGTTTTTCAGTTTTTTAAGGTCATTTAAAGGCTGTTTTCGCTATTTTCAAGTTATTTGAGATTGTTTTAAGGTGTTTTTTGCACTTTCATGTGTTTTTGAGTGTTTTGAGCTCATTTGAAGGCTGTTTTCGTTGTTTCTTGAGTTTTCAAGTTACTTGAGGTAGTTTTATGGTGTTTTTACCACTTTTCATTCGTTTTTGTGCCTTTTGAAGTGAATGGAGTTGTTCTTATGGTGTTTTTAGCCTTTTCAAGTGTTTTGAGAGTGTTTTAAGCTCATTTGAAGGCTCTTTTGATAGATTCTTGTGTTTTCAAGTTATTTAAGGATATATCATGGTGTTTATGGCCTTTTCATGTGTTTTGGAGTTTTTTAAAGTCATTTCAAGGCTCTTTTCGTTTTTTCTTTAATTTTCAAGCTATTTGACGATGTTATGTGGTGTTTTTAGCTCGTTCATGTGGTTTTGAGTGTTTTAAGGTCATTTCAAGTTTGTTTTGATAGATTCTTGCGTTTTGGGGTGATTTTGCCTTTTCAAGTGTTTTTGAGTGTTGTTAGCTCATTTCAATGCTCTTTTCACAATTTTCAAGTTTTTTAAGGTTGTTTAATGGTGTTTTTAGCCATTTCAAGTGTTTTTGAGTATTTTAGGTCATTCAAAAGGCTGTTATCATTTTTTCTTCTGCTGTCAAGTTATTTGAGGTTGTTCTGTGGTGTTTTTAGCCCTTTTATGTGTTTTTGAGTGTTTCGAGATCATTTCATGGCTCTTTTTGTTGTTTCTTGAGTTTTTAACTTATTTGAGGTTGTTTTATGGTCTTTTTACAACTTTACATTCGTTGTTGTGCGTTTTGAAGAGAATGGAGTTGTTGTTATGGTGTTTTTAGCCTTTTCAAGTGTTTTAGAGTGTTTATGCTTATTTAAAGGCTCTTTTGATAGATTCTTGTATTTTCAAGTTATTTGGGGGTATTTTTTGGTGTTTTTAGGCTTTTGATGTGCTTTTGTGCGTTTTGAAGTGAATGGAGTGGTTCTTATGGTGTTTTTAGCCTTTTCAAGTTATTTGAGTTGTTTTTATGGTGTTGTTAGCCTTTTCAAGTGTTTTTGAGTGTTTTAAGCTTATTTCAATGCTCTTTTCACAATTTTCAAGTTATTTGAGGTTGTTTTATGATGTTTTTAGCCTTTTTCATGTTTTTTTTGCGTGTGTTTTAAGTTCATTCAAAAAGCTATTTTCAATGTTTCTTGTGTTGTCAAGTTATTTGAGGTTTTTTTGTGGTGTTTTTAGCCCTTTCATGTGTTTTTGAGAGCTTTGAGGTCATTTCAAGGCTCTTTTCAATGTTTCTTGAGTTTTCAAGTTATTTGAGGTTGTTTTGTGGTGTTTTTACCACTTTTCATTTGTTCTTGTGCATTTTGAAATGAATGGAGTTGTTCTTATGGTGTTTTTAGCCTTTTCAAGTGTTTTGGAGTGTTTTAAGCTCATTTGAAGGCTTTTTTGATAGATTCTTGCGTTTTCAAGTTATTTGAGGATAATTCATGGTGTTTTTTGCCTTTTCATGTGTTTTGGAGTTTCTTAAAGTCATTTCAAGGCTTTCTTCATTGTTTCTTGTATTTTCGAGTTATATGAGGATGTTTTGTGGCGTTTTTAGCCTTTTCATGTGGTTATGAGTGTTTTAAGGTCATTTCCAGTTTGATTTGATAGATTCTTGCGTTTTCGATTCAGTTGATGTCCTTTTAGGGTGCTTTTACTACTTTTCATACATTTTTATGTATCTTGAAGAGATTTCGGTTGTTTTAATGATGTTTTAATCCTTTACATTTGTTTTTGAGTGTTTTAAAGTCATTTCAAGGCATTTTTCATAGTTTCTTGCATTTTAAAGTTATTTGAGGTTGTTTTGTTGTGTTTTTACCCTTTTTATGTGGTTTTGAGTGCTTTAAGCTCATTTCAAGCCATTTTTCATAGTTTCTTGTATTTTCAAGTTACTCAAGGTTGTTTTGTGGTGCTTTTAGCCTTTTCATATGGTTTTGAGTGATTTAAGGTCATTTCAAGGCCTTTTTGATAGATTCTTCGATTTTCAAGTTATTTGAGGCTGTTTAATAGTGTTTTACCACTTTTCATTCGTTTTTGTGGATTTTGAAGAGATTTGAGTTGTTTTTATGGTGTTTTTAGCCTTTTGATGTGTTTTAGAGTGTTTTAAACTCATTTCAAGGGTCTTTTCATAGTTTCTTGTGTTTTATAGTTATTTGAGTGGTTTTTATGATGTTTTTAACCTTTTCAAGTGTTTTCGAGTGTTGTTTTTTTTCATAATTTTCAAGTTATTTGAAATTGTTTTATGGTGTTTTTAGCTTTTTCATGTGTTTTTGAGTGTTTTAACTCATTTCAATGCTCTTTTCACAATTTTCAAGTTATTTGAGGTTGTTTTATGGTGTTTTTAACATTTTCATGTGTTTTTGAGTGTTTTAATGTCATTGAAAGACTGTTTTCGTTGTTTCTAGTGTTTTCAACTTATTTGAGGTTGTTTTGTGTTGTTTTTATCCCTTTCATGTGTTTTTGAGTTTTTGAGCACATTTCAAGGCTCTTTTCATTGTTCCTTGAGTTTTCAAGTTATTTGAGGTAGTTTTACGCTGTTTTTTTCATTTTTCATTTTTTTTGAGCGTTTTAAATTGAATGGAGTTGTTCTTATGGTGTTTTTGTCCTTTTCAAGTTATTTGAGTTGTTTTCATGGTGTTTTTATCCTTTTCAAGTGTTTTTGAGTGTTTTAAACTCATTTCAATGCTCTTTTCACAATTTTCAAGTTATTTGAG